>PVIR01028747.1:0-21714 GCA_004026965.1 Petromus typicus | reverse complement strand
CTGCTGCAGGCCTGGGGATGGCAAGGCAGGCAATTGGCTTAGAAACCCTGTCTGCCACCAGAGGGAAGTAGAATAAATGGGGGAGGATTATGATGAATCTGCGGTTTTTCTAATTCTTATTTCCTTTGGATATTGATAGTTTTATTTTCTGCTTAGAAAATGGAGCCATGTTGATGCAACCAAAACATAGCTGAAGGAGGTCATGGAAGGAAGATACAGATAATGCAACATGTTTCTGGGGCAGGCAAGCTGTGAGCACCTAGAGCAAGGACTATGTTCTGGAGTCCTCATTACTTAGAAAGATATGGAAGACATAAATACACATCAGCATTGCCATGAAGAGGGACAGGAAATTCTCAAAGGAAAAGAGAGTCACATTCACTGTCCTCGTGCTCCCCAGGAGACCCTAGGAAGAAACTAGTTCTCTAAGAGTAATCTGAACATAATACTGTTTAAAAAAAAATCTAAGATTAATTTAAGCACTGAGTAATATCTGTCTCTTATATCCAAATGTAAGGAAATTAAATTCTGAAAGTATTAAACCATCATAGCTTGCAGTTTTATAAGGATTATATTCCAATCAATCCTCATCACTTTAAGTGAAATGATGTCTTCAAAATTTCTAAACTAGACTGTTTAAGGGGTGGGGAGTCTGCATATATTTCTGATGCAGTTTATTGTGATAATAAATGGCTTCCTGTATGAGACCCCATTTCCAGGTGCGGCCCCTGTGGCAGATTTATTCCACAGATGTACATCTGCATGCATTTGTTGAACTATGGCTAGAAAAGATCCCATCTCTGAAAAATCTATTATTTTTCACTCTGGGCTTATGATGTAATCTCCTGCAGCCAGAAAATGGCCTTTAGGTCATTTCAAGTTTTGTTTTCCGTTTGAGTAATGTTCAACTTCAATTATTTTGTCAGATTTAAATTTCTCTGTGTCTGCTGTTGGAATTTGAAATGAACAAGTCTACCTAAGTTGTGGGGAAAATTTTAAAACAGTAGAATATTAATGGACCTGATAGACTCTTTAGTTAAAACTAGAGGAATGAAACTTTAATCAAAGAAACATTGAAGGAAGCTTGCTAATACTTTTCATTAAATTAAGATGAGGTAAGACATGTAACAGAAGAAGAAGAAGAAGAAATTCATCTTACTGTGAATCGCAGAATAATTACTCTTAAAATAGTTCCTCAGTATTTTTTTCTTATCTAAATCCTGGTGAGATCTTTAGTGTTGGAAGGAAGTAGCAATTAACTAAGGAACAAAAATGTCATCAAAATTCTAGTGTGGATCATCTTGATCTGTATTTCCTGGAACATTAAGTGATTAGTTATGAACGTTTACTTTCTGATACTGAGGAGTTTGGGAGGATTATAGCAAAATTTCCAATTTTAAAATTTTGGGGAAGTGGGAAGAAATTTTATTCACTTAAAATTGTTCTCAATTTTATGATAGTTTCAGAGGGCCCTTTCTTACCTGTGTGGAATGAATCCAGAGAACTTGGAAAAAATGAATCTATGGCAACAAAGACTGAGAATTTGTAAGTCCAGGAATTTGGAGAGCTTCTCAGTCCGCAGACATTGATAGCACCTCAGGGTTATGAAGTAAACAGCACCAACAAGCATTACATTTTCACTTTGGAGCTACTAAGATATTAGTTCAAATTCTAGAAATACCCTAGTCATATTTTCCCAGGGTGAATCTGTTAAAATATGAGCTGTACTGCAACTTGGGGAATGATCTCAAGCAATTATGAAACCTCCTAAAGCTTTTTTTCCTCGTCCACGAAAAGGGGAAAATAAATTCTTGCCATGTTTTTAAGAGGCTTACAACTTGTATATTTTTTACCCGTTTACAGCTCTTGGTGCAGACCTTGCATGTGGTAGGTCTGACCGCCTCCTTTCCTTCCCTTCTTGACATTTAGTTTTCTTCTTCGTGTCCTCTTCTATGGGAGAGATTACCTGAAAACTGACTAGAAAACACACACATAAATTGACATCCCCTGCTGTGGCCTTCGGCCCATTAAATAAAGCCTCCTTGCTTTCTTTTAAGAATTTTTTTTCCCTAAAAAGCTAAGTTGTCTGCTTCTGGTAGGAGTGCAGTAAATGTCTGCTACTGATGGAGAAGAATCTGATCTTAAAACACAGTGATCAGATTCATAAAGGGCTGCACTTTTCAGTTCTGGGGACAGTCATGTGGACATAGATGAAGCCATTTCGTTTTCATTGCTGTCTTTATAACAGTGTCAGGTTTATAAATTTGGGGTGCAAATGAGTGTGTGGCCGATGTTCACTTTCCTCTGGTACCATGGCTGTGATTGCAGAGTGGGAGTGCCCATGAGCTTCCCACCCATAGCACTCCGGGGATGAATCCAGCCGAGAGACCACACAGACTCCGCTGGCTCAGCAGACTCTTCCATGGAAGAGAAACCAGCCATGCCAGTAACTGGAAAGCTCCTGCTGGAGAACAGCATCAGGGTGTCTGGATTTCTCTCTGTTAAGAACCTTGAGTGGTGCTGACAGATCCTTTGCACAGGGGCTTAAAGAAGAACAAAAGGAGAAGTTAAAGAAAATACTGGATAAAATGTCTTATGTAAATTATTTCATGTAATAGTTAATTAGGTATCAAAATCTCATGTTCACACAGATGTGTCAAGTATCACAAAATTCCTAGTTAAGATCTCATAACTTTGATTAAAGCCATAATAGGGTTGTATATAGGTGCTTTATTAAATGAAACAAAACAAATTGTGGAGAGCAAAGCAAATCACGTTGGCTTTCTGAGAATTTTCCAGTTTTACTGTTGTTATTTCTCTTAAGTTGTCATCAGTTTTATATCCCTACACCAGGTATTTGCACTACTAGATTCTTTGATTTAAAATCATCTGCAGCTTTATATTATTCATCTTTTCTGAGCAAATTCAAATAATTTTATTGTCCATGATCATTAATTACTGTTTTAGATATTTCCATGAAAGGTAAAAGGGGGAAAAGCGATATGGAATTTAGAAGAGTAAGCTTTGTTGTAAAAATAGATACATTCTTTTAAATTGTTTAAATGTTGGAAATGAAGTTTTGTGTTTACGGTTGCTGTTAAAAGGTATGTCTTTAGAGGAAATTAAGAGGTTAAATTCCACATTAAGGGGCCGGGGAGTTAGCTCAGTGGTTCTGGCGCCTGTCTTGCAAGCGCAAGGGCCTGGGTTTGATTCCCCGGTAACCACATAACAATACTGGGTGTGAAGACTCAACCCAGAAGCAACCAGTACCACATACCACAGTGCCGGGTGTGGTGGCTCACGCCTGTAATCCCAGCACTTGGGAGGCAGAGGCAGGAGGATTGTGATGTGAGTTTGAGGCTGAGCTCGGGGCCAGCCTGAACCACAAAAGCGAGACCCTGTCTCAAAAAACCTTAAAAAAAAAAAATCCACATTAAGAGATGGAATATTTTTCCTTTTTGAATTTTTAAAAAATAATTTTACTCCCAAATTTCTTTCACTGGATGAAAAGGAAATAAGTCAACATCTAAACATTACTTAGGACGGAAATTGTCTTTCATAGGTTTATCCTATACATTTGAAATTTTGCATATTAACTGCTGAGTTGATGATTTCCATGACAGAGTGGTACATTGTATGGGACAAGTATTAGACCAATGACAGTGAACCTTTAGAGACAAGTCCCCGACTGCAACCCCAAACCCACTAATATCACAAAGTGCTAACACTGCAATTTAACCTGAATACTGAGAGGTTTTAGTTTAGAAAAGAGCAACTCTGCATTCATATCTTTTGTCTTAAAAGGAAACCATAATAATAGAATTTTCAATGATACAAACAGCTTTTGATTGAAAGGTATAAGTTTGCATTTGGCATACTTTGCAAAATTAATGTGATCTTTGCTGTTGTACTGCATGCTGATAATTTGTTAAACCATAGCCAGGGTGACATTGTTCACCTGCTGCAGCATCTGTGCCATGGGCTTGATGCCACCATGTTGATTTTCTCTTATTCATTGCAGTGAGTTTTCTGTTCCCTAAGCTTGAGAGTGTTCTTTGATCCCACTTGGGTCGCTAGAGCCATTATCCATTACAAAGTTCTGCCCTTACTGTTGAGTCTGTATGGCCACATAGGCCTGAAGAAAACTCAGCCTGTGTATGCTGAAGTAGCCAATCAGAGATTCATTCTCATTGAAAGCCACTCTTTGGTTTTGTATACATAAATGCAGACTGATATGTTTTAGTTATTTTTTAAGGGACTGGATGGAAGACTCTAAAAGGCTAAGTTGAAAGAGCATTAGAAAACATGTGATATATTCCTGGGTAACTCTGTGATTTATAAACTTACGTTTTACCTTCAATAAATACTATGGCTTTGACAAGTAGCTTCGCCTTGGCCTCTTTTGTAACCTTTCACAAATGAATATGCTAGTTTGTACTCTGTTTAAATCTATAGTAGTGAATGTTTATGATATCATAGTGTTACGGTCAGCAAGAGTTTTAACTGAAAAGAGAAGAAAGATTCCCCACACTGGATGTGAAATTCAAATACAGTTGTCATATGTGTTCAGCTGCTTCTGTAGGGTGCTGCCTGAATGATGTTATATATGAGTAACTGTGGCCTTCGGTTGTGTGATTCTGCTCAGTCACAGTGGCTCACACAATGGGAGGTGGGGTGGGACTCTGTAAGAGGCAGGAGCAGCCCTGTGCGAGGAGTCTCTGCATGTGACTCTTCTGTGGCTCCTGCAGTGCAAATCTGCATCATGTGAGTGTTGTGAATCAATTATAGTTTAGCAAACATTTCTGGTTTCTTTAAACCCAGGGTCTTGGATTTGAATCCCACCATGACTTCTCTCTGGCTTTAAGACTTTGTATAAACACAATAATTGCTGTACATAGTACAGTACCTAGCCCATGACATTAATTTGAAGAAGTTTTGCAACAGTGCTTGGCGTTACATATAATGGGTTTGGGTGATGATCAATAACTTTATTCCCAACTGAATGCAACACAGGAAAGTAAAAGTGAGAAAGATATATTAAATATAAAGAGGAATAGTGAATATATAGAGGTAGTTATTAAGAGGAATAGGTAAAAAATTAAATTTTAGAAATAGAAAGAGAACTTGAAGATGATCTAGGCAGATTCAGCCATTGTGTTGTGAAGACACTAAAGACCCCAAGGTTTGTAACGTCCATGATAACACATCAGTTGGAGGCAGATAGCTGATGTTCTCCCAGAACCTCTGTGCCTGGATTTTGTCTTCTGACCCCAGAAAGAGTACCTAAAGCATTCTTTGACATTTTTGATAAAGACTCATCTTTCTAATTGGATTTAGTTTGAACTTGTATCCGTGGTGTCACATCGTGATGCAGCATTAGCACATGAGTTTATAAACCGAAGTTCCGAAAAGGGGCCATGCTCTGCAGGAATGGGCACCAGACGATGGAAACTTGATCTTTATGCTTTAATATGTTATACTACAAATCTTCCTTGTTATTATAAGCACATTTAGCATACTTTGTGATACTAGTCAATAGCACTAAAGTGTAGTTTTTAAAAACACCAAGATATACATATGCAGGAGAGCTCATCAGCAAATGTCTGTTAATGAATAAAATTGTTTCATTAATAAAATCACTCTGTATTAGGCAGCCTTTGAAGTCTTTCAACTACATCTGGGTAACAAATACCTCTAGTTTCATCCCATCTGCTACCCCACTGAGGATTTTTTTTAAAATTTAAAATAAAAATCTTGAACAATCTTAAATGAATAACGTTCTTCTACTCTAGAGTAACTGTGAATATGATGCATTTTTGTTATTAGGGGACATTTCTGGCCAGCGTTCTTCTAGGCTTTACAGTGCATTTGTGTACTAGTAACAGGCTGGCTGAGGAGTCGCATCTGTTTCTTGTTTGAATAAGGAGCACCGATTCTGGGTTGTACATATTCTGCGTGTGTTCTTTTACTTCCCTTCCAGTTCAATCAGTTTGGCTTCAGCTTCATTTTGGAAGTTTTTTTTTGAGACAGGGTCTCGCTTTGTGGTTCAGGCTGGCCCTGAGCTCAGCCTCAAACTCACAGCAATCCTCCTGTCTCTGCCTTCCGAGTACTGGGATAACAGGTGTGAGCCACCACGCCCGGCACTGTGGTATGTGGTACTGATTGCTGCTGGGCGTGAGTCTCCACGCCCAGTATAGTATGTGGTAACCGGGGATCGAACCCGGGTCCTTGCGCTTGCAAGACAGGCGCCGGAACCACTGAGCTAAATCCCCGGCCCCCTCATTTTGGAAGTTTATCTATATAATAGCATTCAAAAGTAGATACATTTGAATGAAGGATACACATTTAATTTTAACTATTTGCCTACAAATCAAAAATCCTGAATCCAGTAGTGGTTTTCCTGGGGAGAAGAGCTGTCTAAGTCACTTCCCTGTACACCTTCCATCTCCCATCTGTAAAAGCATTCAATAGCAGCGTTGCCAAATACATCCTGTGAAAGGTTTGGGAAACAGATGTTATCAGAATAATCTCAAGTTCTGTAGGGACAAGTCACTGCATGACACGGTCTGGTATGTTAGATGACCTCCACCAAGCTATGAGCACGTTGAGTTGCCCTCACTAAGTTTGTTCCTTCTTTAGTTCCTGACATACCGTCTGGCACCCTGTACGTTCTCAGTAACACTAATTAATTAGGTAATTAATGGCCAAGTGAAATTTCTCAAATGCCCAAGGAAACTGAACCAGGAGGTGGTATGGGTTGATTCTAGCAGGGCATCTCCTAGTTTCAGGGATCTTGTAGAAACACGATGGCCATGTGTTTGTAGGATAACATTCCTTTCACTCTCAAATAGGATATGAGCAACTCAGTTTCCCTTTATTAGAAGTTTACCTGAGGGTGTGGTTTTGTTCAGGTCTTCTGGTTTTTTATCTTTTTGTATAAAGCATAAATACAAGCAATACATCAAATAAAATTTTATATACTGAAGGAGGTTTCCTTTTCAGAAATGTATCAAACATTGGAATTTGTGAAGACACATATAAGCACTAAGGTGGCACACTGAATTGAAATTTTCTTTATATCATATTCTACTCTGAATTTTGAGAATAATATCATCTGTCTCTATAATTAATAAATACCCATCTATTCCTGCAATTAAAACTAATCTTGCTGTGGCTAATGAACTTATTAAGTACAGTACATGTTATGATATTCTGCTAGATAAAATACAAAAAACATAGTTTGTTCTACAAAACGCTAATTTTGAATGCACCTTGTTATAGTTACTTTTCTCATTTTGGGGGCCAAAGACTTAACACAGGAAGTTAAAGGAGGAAAGGTTTATTATAGCTCACAGTTGGTAGTGGTGTCAATTGTCTGGCTCCAATGTAGGGCAGCACAGCAGAGGGCCAACACAGAGGAGAAATGGTCCATGGCAAAGCAGGGCAGGCAGAAGGCAGCAAGCATCAAGCAAGCAACAACCACAGCAGTCCTCTTGGTGTCACGTATATTTTATAATGCTGCATTTAGGTGTGTAGCACTCACAGCCAGAGTAGGGCACTCTGAAACCTACCCAAAACTAACTAATCAGTGGGCCAATTTGGAAATCATACAACCTTGATCCTCTCATCACACACTCAACATCTAGCCACTTCTCAAAAGTCTCACCAATGACCTCATGTGGCTCTCAGGGAACATCTAGGTACAAGTCATAACACACTCCATTTTAGATATGTATATTTAAATATATTTAATGTAAATTTGTGATCTGCGATTTTGTCCCTGGAAAAAATTAGTTCCTCCTTGAAGTTATTTCCTACCAGTAGAAAGGGAAAAAAAATTTAAAAAACAGAGATGAGTAGTTAGGAATGAGCCAGGGTTACTCAGAACTGAAATTGAGGCCCTCGAATCTGCTGAGAATCACCATAACTTGAATTCAGAGGGAACATACAGCACTGCAGTGATTATACTCTACTTTTCCTTCCTCTAGTGTGCATGAATTACATGGACAGAACTTTAAAATCTTAGGTTCACCAAAATCTGGATGCAAATCCCAGATCACTTGTATGACTTTATGCAAACTCTTAAGTCTTTTCCACTCTGTTTTGTCATTTTAAAAGTGAGATTAATAACTTTCCCTTCAAACATATTTAAGATAACTGATAAGTCCTCACTAGGCAGTTTTGGCAGGTAGATATGCAGGGATGGAAACATCAAAGAAGTCTGTAATTTATGAATGAAAATTATTTCCAAGACACGTTAGAGAAAAAAGTTTGCATTTCTGAATCAACCCCAAAGCAACAACATTTAAAAATATAATTGTCAACTCTTAAACAATTTCATACATGGCAGGGCAATTTGATGAATTTTATATGCATTATCTCATTCAATTTCACCACAACCCTATGATGTTTTCCGTATCTATAGATTATGGCCATCCTACAGATAAGGTGTGAAGGTGAAAACAAGTTTTGGGTAATTTACTCAAGAACACAAACCTATCACCATAAAAAATACTCCTGGAGTTTAAGCCTCCACAGTGTTATTTCAAGCTTCCTAACATTTATGCTTTGTCATGGGCAAATTTAGTACAGAATCAAAATAAGGACCGTATATCAAGAAGTAGCAAAGAGTTACCATAAAAGAGGGGGTACATTAGGGAAGAAAAGACCTGATAAAAATAGTGTTTTATTTCATTTTGCGCTACTGCATCAGCAGAACAACTGAGACTGGGTAATTTCTGAAGAATAGACAATTTTTCTCATAGGTCTGGAAGCTGAGAACTCCAAGGTCAAGACACTGGCAGATTCAGAGATGCTGAGAAATCATGTGACCTCACAAGGCAGTGGCAGAGGGCAAGAGAACCAATGCTGTATGAATTCTCTTCTACACAGGCCTAATCTCATTCACAAGGGATCAGGCCCCTGACCTAGTCCTTTGGTGAAGGCCCATCTCTTAATACTGTCACACTAACATTATGTGAGTTCTGGTGAGGACACTTCCAAAACATAACAACTTTCTGTGGCCCCGAAATTCATGGCCACTTGCATGCAAGACATGTTAATTCAAACCAGAGGTACCCAAAGAATTAACTTACCCCAGCACCAATGCAGATATCTAAGCTCAGCTCTCATCTGTCAATCAGGTATGGGCAAGACTCAGCTGCACTTCATCCTGAGGCCGATTGCTGTCCACTTGTGGATATATGAGATCAAATAAGTTGCACACTCCTAAAGTACAGTTCTGGGCAAGCATGGGTCAGGCATGCACATTCTAAAAGGAAGGAATAGAGAGAGAGGAAGGAGTGGCAGTTCCCAAGTAAGACTCAAACCCAGGGAGGCAAACATTAAAGTGCCAGAATAACCTTTTCCTTGGACTCCACATCTCACTCTCTGGACGCTTGGGTGGGAGTTGGGCCCTCAAAGCTCCAAGTGACCCTATCCTTCGTGTCTTTGCAGCACAGATCTTGCACTGGAGCCAGGTGGCTGTAGATCTCCAGCCTGGCTTTCTGCACTGGTCGACCTATCTATCTGGGGTCTTAGACTCTACTCTGCATTGACCTGGTGAGGACTCTGTGTAGCAGCTTTGCCACTACAGCAGGCGGTGCACTCTCCAGGCTGCCTCTGAGAGGAGGTGGATGTAACAGTGTTTCCATGGCTCTTTCTGAGCCTGCACAGCACAATGTGGCTGTGAGCAGTGCTCATTTTACCTTCAGGAGTGGCAGCCCAAACTGGACCTGTGTCCTGAGCCCCAGATGAGATATTACACTGGAATGTAGGACACAGAGACTCGAGGTAGCACTGGGCAATATGTTTGAGTTCCCACTGGAGATCCGCACCTTCCCTCAAAAGGGAAGGTTGCACAGAATCTAAATGCGTGGAAAGGTTTAGGTGAAATCGAAGTACAAAAATGACTAAGTAAGAAATGGTTCCATGGGCCGGGGAGTTAGCTCAGTGGTTCCGGCGCCTGTCTTGCAAGCGCAAGGACCGGGTTCGATTCCCTGGTAACCACATAACAATACTGGGCGTGGAGACCCACACCCAGCAGCAACCAGTACCACATACCACAGTGCCGGGCGTGGTGGCTCACGCTTGTAATCCCAGCACTCGGGAGGCAGAGGCAGGAGGATTGCTGTGATGTGAGTTTGAGGCTGAGCTCAGGGCCAGCCTGAACCACAAAGTGAGACCCTGTCTCAAAAAACCTAAAAAGAAAAAAAGAAATGGTTTCACGAGCTGGGTGTCACGGATATCTAATAATGTGGAAGTAGCCTTGGAACAGAGTAATGGGGAGAGGCTAAAACAGTCTTGAAATAAATACTAGATAAGAACCTGCCTCACTATGAATGGAAAACTAAGGGCCAGTCTTTGGAGGGTTCAGAAGAGGGGAGCTACTGGGAAAGCCTCAGTTTTCTTAGAGACTACCTGTGAGGAATCAAAGCAGACTATAGTCCTTTATTTATTGTCCCTCATCTTGGTTCCATACATGTTTAAATTAGGAAAGGCGATATTCAAGTGAAAGAAATATGCTTGTCTGTCAAGTTACAAGGAAATTTTGACCACCCGTTATATGTTACCTACTGTTTCTTGACTCTCTATAAAGATGTATTAATCATTTTGCTGTAACTCCTTTGATCTTAGACCAAAAATTTCTTTTGGGATTTTTTTTCTTTTAGTTTGTGCTAATATTATTTCACAGTGGGTTTCTGATATGATTGACCCCAAAAACATACCATACTGAATATACTGATTATGTTTGGCTTACTGCCATTTTCCTCTTTTTATACAGAATCCTGGTTTATGGAAAATTTTTAACAATGATTTAAATATTGCTTTATATAATTTGACACTTTTCTCCCTGGATCAAAAATAGTTTTTAACTTGGGTATTTTTGTTCTTAATGATGTTCAATCATAAGTTGATGCCATCATCCTACTGATACACCTGCGCACAGTTGAGAGGGGGAATTTGTTCTCACTATTGGTCTAGAGTAAAAACACTGCTTATTTTCATTAGAATTCCAAGTGGCTGCTGCTGATTTACTATTTGACCTTTAAGTATTAGGACTTTGTTGAGGTATTTTGAAGTTTAAATATTTATTCATGGCCATTTAAACCTCCATTCGTAGTGCTCAGCCTGCAAGTGGGTTAGTAGAACGAGGCTGGGGCTTCAAACTCTTTTCCACCATCTATATATTAATTACCTTCACTAGTTAGAAAAGCTGTATAAAAATCTCTTTTAATTCTAACAACACAATGGAGTAATTGCTATTATTAATTCATTTTACAGGTGGAGAAACTAAGGTGCAGAAAGTTTAAATTCTTTAGGTAACTTTTGTCAATTCTATTCCCTTTGCTGTCCTAAGATTTTTTTAAAGGCAGGCTTGCTGCATTGGAAGAGATTGTACAAATGTGGATATTAATGTGGAAACCAACTTTATTGCACTGGTTTTAAACTGCTTTTTTCCTCCCCCATTCCCTAACAAGTATTAAGCTGTCATTTGAAACTGATTTATAGATATGAGAGGAAAATACACTTTTTGGCATTTTAAACTCAGGTAACAGTTTTTTTCTATAACATAATTTGATTCTCCCTGTTTTGTCAGAGGTGATTAATAATCTTTTTAAAGTTCGAAGCAAGCATCTTCATACCAATTTCCAGGATTTCCTACTGGCTGTAAATATTCTCCAGGATGCATAAGTTGTAGAAGGCACTTGTATTGGAAGTGACCAAAAACTTTCTATTCGTAGGTCTTTGAGTGAGGTGGCCTGCTAGTCCGTACTTTTGGGAATCAGTAGTCATCCAGTCAGTTACAAAACAAACTGACTCCCAGTAATTTTCTTTATAAGATTCCAGTATCTGCTTGAGAAAATGCCTTTATAAAGCAATTTTATTACCATCACCAAATAAAGGACTAATATTTATATACATTTTAAAAGAAATTAATTCAATAATTTGATAACTGTAATTAAGGTGAGGTTTTGAGAAATATTAAAGCTGTTGTCAGAAGTTTCTAAGCTTGCCTTCCTGTGTTTCCTCATTCCTACCTTTCTTACTTGCTCTCTTTTTCTTTCTTGAATCTGACAACTAAATAAATTGAATATATTTCTTTTGGACCACAAATCCTATTCATCTGCTTTTATTTTTCTATGCTTTAATCTTCTTCCAAGTACATCTGAAGAGTAAGTAAGTATACTTTCTAAAAATATTGGCACATTTCCTGGTTTTGGAAGTGTAAAGAGAAAGTTGGCAAAAAAAGTGATTTTTGAATGAAAAATTAATTGTATATTTACATTTTAAATCCTCAGAGACAACATTGATATAAACCAAAGTAGCCATTTTCAGAAAAAGAAAATAGCCAAGTAGTCTGAGATTTTGAAGAATGGGTTTTTTAAAAAAAGCACATAGCAACTGAATGCATATATTATGGTATATTCATAACACAAATCATAGTATAATCTCAACCAATAATTGAAAAAGAAAAGGCCAATGAATGCCACATTCTAGCATCAGGTATACTACTGAAAAGGTCCTATCTATTTAAATAATAGATTTGTTAAATGCACTTTCAGGAGCAGGGCAGAGCTTTTTACCATGTTAGACAATTGAAATAAGTTGAAACACATCATCAAAGCCCACTTTGTGAAGTTACACATAGCAGAAAGAATAACAAAAAAGAAGAAAAAGGCATGCATTTAGGGTACTGCCCAAGAGGAAGGATTTTCTTTAAATTTTTTTAATCTTGTTTTTTTAGTACTTCAATTCTAAGTATTAGTTGCTGAGGCTTTATTTTTATACCATGCTCGATTATTTGTGCAAGTAGAAAGTTTTGAATGTGTGTGTCTCCTGGTTTTTTAAATATTAAAAAAGGTTGAGCAACTAACATACTCATTTCCATTCTCACCTCCTTGAAGCAGTTTGCCCTTAAATTACAATAATAACCTACTCAATGCAATTCTTTCTGTTCACTTTGAAAATAGTGAGAGAGCTTTTAAGTCACATCAGTCATTAAAAAAAAAAAAAAACTATGAGGATATACCTTTACAATAAGATGTGATTTGTTTTTCTTCTCTCTTGCTTGGGACTTGAGTATGAATTTTCTTGAGTATAAATTTAATCTTTGATTTGAAAAATAATTTCTACTTTTAAAAAATTATCTTTAATGATTGAGTTGTGATAGTAGACATGGAAAATGATAATAAGCGTGGATACATTGTAGTTCTTTGTAGGCACTAAATGCTTCTATAACAATTGAGAATTTATAACATAGGGAAATACATGGAAGAGGTTGAATTTATCATGGGTAATGATCCTTCATATTTTATATATAGCACCAAAGATAATACATGTAAAGTGGAAAAAATCTGATCACATTTAATACTGTTGATAAAACAGTGCATTAAAGGAAAGGAAGGGGCTTGAATTCCTTTTTCATCCCTAAATCCATGTGGCCCTGGGCAAGTTACCTTTCCTGTCCGTGGACTACGTGTCAGAGGCTCCAGTGGGCTCTGAAGGAACAAAAGGAGTGAACAGAAGGGTGGCTAGACTTGTTAGAGGGAATAGGCTGCAGAGGAAGCCATCTCTCAAAATAAAACAGTGTTCATGTGAAATAAATTCTTGCTGTGTGATGAGGAAGTAAGAAATTGTGTGTAATTGAGATGAATCATCTAAACAGACAGGAAGGATTTGGGTTATTGAGGGGCGGAGTACAGTGAGAAAAGGAGGCATTCTCCACTGGGGACCCCGTGAGTAAAGGCAAAGGCCAGAGGAGAGCTGAATGTTCTGTAAAAGAGGAAACTGGCTGGCGATGAGGGCCGAAGGGAACCAAAGGTGTATATTGTGCAATCATGATTCGGATTCTAAAGTAAATTTGCTTTTCTGGGGTGGGTATTTTCAACCTTTCCTGATGCTTATGAGCAATGACATTCACAGGCTTAACATATTTCCCTGTAACAACTACGGACGGAAGCCCTTCTGGGCCAGGTTCCATAGTCATGCTAGGGAAAGCTGGGCTTTGCATCTCTGTCACGGAACTATTTCTAGAGATGTACCAGCATGGGTAAACTATGACTTTCCCTTTCACTCATGATGATCAGAACTCAAGTCTGTGATGAGCTGATTAAAAGAAGTGTCTAATGAATAAAAATGAAAACCATCTCACCAAAATCCACATTAAAAATACTGGCCATTGAATTACTTAATGTGCACTCAATACTAATGTCAACTCTTCTGAGTGTGTAGAGCCAGGCACTGACAGCTGCTCAGGTTTTTGGAAACTACCTGAAGGAGGCTGATAACAAGGATATTCTCATTCATGGTCCCCTGGATATTGCATGGAGTCCTACCAGTTAAGGGGTCACCATTTCTTTAGTTCTGATACATTTATATGTGTGTCTCCCTAAATGTTTATTTACATTTTTATTAAATAACAAAGACCTAAAATGTACCTCTTTTCTTAAGACTCTACCATTGGCCTCTATCTTGCCTCTTTTGTGATTCTTCTGATTTCTGTAAATGTACTTTTGCAACTAGCACCAGCAAATGGGATATTTATCAGTGTTGGGAATGTTCTATTCTCTTTGCTATGGCAGTTACTGGCCATATGTGGTCACTGAGCACTGGAAATGTCATTGATATGATCCAGAAATTCAACTTTAAATTTCCTTTAATTTTTTTTTAATTATCTTTATTGGTACATTAAATATACACATCATGATTGCACTCCATAATGGGGATTTGTACCAGTATAAGACACAACTTAATTCGCATTTATTCCCATAGCCCCACCCACCCTACCACCCCCCCATATATATAAAATTTGTTTCCTTACTTTTTTGTTACAATCTCAACATTGTCCCCTTTCACCTTATTTTACATTGAGCATTTTCTATTTCACAATATATAACATACAATGCTAGGACTCATTTACATCTTCATTTTCTCGTACCAGAGAAAAGATGTGATATGTATCTATCTGTGACCTATTTATTTCACTTATGAGGATATCCTCAAGGTATGTCCATTTAAGTAGAAATGATTCAAACTTATCATTTTTTATGGCAGAGTAGTACTCCATTCTGTAAATTTCCTTTAATTTTAATGAATTTATTGTGTGCCAAAGATTACATTTTACCCCAGGTTTAAATGTTCATTTAAATTGTCCAGTTGAGTGCACATTCTCTTTCTTTGAAAATCATATATCTAAGTAATTTATTCATTTTTTCTAGTTTTTATGTATCTTAGATTCCTTTTGGTGCAAAATTGTGATTTTTTTTTATAAGAAGGATATTCACCTAGATCTGAGAGCATGAAGTGGCAATGCTATGTGCGCTTCATCTGTACTTAACCTTAGGGCCAGAGCAGCAGTTAAGAAAGAGATGTATGTTTGGGGCTAAAGCTCCGCTGTTGCTTTTTATGTTAGTTTACATCTTGCCACTGTCCAGCCAAAGGAAAGGATGTGCTCCCTCCTTGTGACCCTGCCTCTTCCCCAGACGTGCTTCCTAAGGTAATACCAGCAAAAGAGAAGAAGCAGCTCTGTGTAGACAGCAGTGTTCTTTGAAAAGTGGTGCTGTCTCCCCAGCAAGGGTCCTGATGGTGATGGGTGTGAGGGTGAAGGACGGGGGAGATGAGTGAGCTGCCCAGCAACTCCCTGATGCTGGCACTTGTTCTGAAGTGGCGTACAGAGGAAGGTGTGCATTTGTGGGCACAGGGATACGGAGCTTCATTTTTTTTTTTAATTTATTGTTTTCCTTTTTAAGATAGGGTCTTGCTTTGTAGTTCAGGCTGGCCCGAGCTCAGCCTCAAACTCATATCACAGCAATCCTCCTGCCTCTGCCTCCCGAGTGCTGGGATTACAGATGTGAGCCACCACGCCCAGCACTGTGGTATGTGGTACTGGTTGCTGCTGGGTGTGAGTCTCCATGCCCAGCATTGTTATATATGGTTACCAGGGATTGAACCTGGGCCCTTACACTTTCAAGGTAGGTGCTGGAACTACTGAGCTAAATCCCTGGCCCTTAGGAGCTTTATTTTGATCAAACCAAGTTGCTGTGTGGTGAGAGGTGAAGTTGGAAATAGTATAGATGTCTTCTACCTCTAGAGAAAGATCAGTTTTGAAAATAAGTGTGTGGGGGTCACCAGAAAGAACTAATGGGAAGACATAGCCTAGGTATATAGACATGTCCAACCTGTAGCTAGTTTGTCTGTATCTGTAAAAATATTAAAAATAAAGGAAGTTTTGTTAGGTAGTACCCTGAGTACATCCTATATAATATGTATAGCTAAAGACAAGCCAAGATGTCCAGCATGCAGGCTCAGGTTGGATGTGCCTCAGATAGAGAAGTTGGGTCATGAGAAAGTTAAAGTGATAATTGAAATTTCTCCTAGCAGATTGATTAGAGAGTGAGCAGAGAAAGGGATGAACAGTAAGAACATAATCATAACAACACAGCTTATGTGCAGATGGAGAAAATGGAACTTTGAACAGGGTGAAAAGAGAAATATCACAAGACGGCAGTCAATGCAGACAAAATGAGAAATAATCTTAAGATAAAGTGTGTTCAGGGCCGGGGAGTTAGCTCAGTGGTTCCGGCGCCTGTCTTGCAAGTGCAAGGGCCTGGGTTCGATTCCCCAGTAACCACATACAATACTGGATGTGGAGACTCATGCCTAGCAGCAACCAGTACCACACACCACAGTGCCGGGCGTGGTGGCTCACGCCTATAATCCCAGCACTCGGGAGGCAGAGGCAGGAGGATTGCTGTGATGTGAGTTTGAGGCTGAGCTCGGGGCCAGCCTGAACCACAAAGTGAGACCCTATCTCAAAAAAAAAAAAAAAAAAAGATAAAGTGTGTTCAGTAGTGTCACGGGCTGCAGAAGGTCCAGATGTGAAAAGGAAAGAAAAGCATCCATTCATTTGGGCCCATGACAGAAATCAGAGACCTCTGTGAGGAAAGTTCAGCTGATAGGACCTGTAGGAGGGGCAGAAAGGTGAGGAAATGAGAACAGCTAGTATAAACAGCTTTGTGTAAACTGCAGAAGTACAGAGAGCTGCACTGTCCACAGCTGGAGGGAATGTGAAGCTGGCAGAGAGTTTATTTTGAAGGCAAAGTAGAGTTGAGAATCTTCAAATGCTATTGACAAAGGGAAGGGTGGGTGGACAGTGCTTGAAGATGTCAGGGAGAGAGTGAATAAACCACCAGAAACCAACCCTTGAGAAAGAAGAAGGATTTTGGTCCAGAGAACAGATGGGCTGGAAAGACATCACTTAGACGCCGAGAGCGGGATGGCTTTCAGCTAAGGTGGAAAGGAGAGGTGTGGCTGCAGCGAAGCTAATAGGCTCAGTAGATGACAGTTGAGAGAGGTCCTACCTGTGTGCCAACTTAGCCAAAACTAGTTTTATATCTAAGATAATTCAGGAGACTTATATTTGAGTGGGGCTAATAAAAATATACTTGTCAGAAAAGTTCCCGTCCAAGTGTGTTGTGCATCTGAGGTTGCTGCAAGCTTTAGGAAGGTTGACCTGTCCAGGGGCTTCAGCAGAAGGCGTCTCAGCAGCAGCTGTTTTGAAAGCTCTGTGCTAAAGCAGAGTTCAGGGATCCCCTCTGACTGAGTTAAACAGCAGGCACACCATTTGTAGTTCCTCATCGTAGTGTGTATGATCACATGGTTCTAATTTTCAAAGATCTGTGGAAATGTATCCTTGAATCTTCGAGGTGCAAACCCCGAAGCTGTGAGGAGGTTGTGACTGGCTCGAGTTCTTGCTCAGCAACCCCTGCCTGAGCACAGCAAGGGGTGTGCGGTGTGTGTCTGCCATGGTGTGTGGCTGAGACGTGACCTTTGCAGGTGCTAGAAAACACATTTGCTTCAGGCGTGTGGTGTGCACTGTGTACTGGGTTGCATCAGCGTCTGAGAAGATCTTGCTATGCAAAATAAAAATATAACTAAACATTAAAATACTTCATGATTTCTTAAAGGAACACACCCTTTCATTAAATGGAAGCAGGATATGTAAAATCCATATCTTGTTTTAAACAGAGACATTTCATTACAAGAATATTTCTCCAGCATGAAGCTGAGCAGCTGTTTCTCCAGATGCCACATCAGGGCTCTGAAGGGAATTGTTGCTGAATCCAATACTGCAGTAAGCTGAATATTGAAAGATATGCTAGGAGATGTATCTGATCTAATCAGGGAGCCTCAGTAAACTAAAATTTAAATACACAGCATGGAATTTGGATTCCTTTCTAAACAAGGAAAATATAATTGCTATGCTTTTGAACATCCACATTTTAGTTTTTATTATTTAAAAACTAGTAAGGATCCATCATAAGCAACCCCCTGTCTTTTTCCTACAATCAGCCAATATTGTGACAGTCAACTGGAGAGACAAAAAACTACATTATTATTTATGAGAAAGAATCGATATACACAGTCCGTGCATAGGGCTGGTTCTAATATGTGTGAACCATCATGTTAAGTTATATGTGTAACTACTTTAAAAGAAGGATCTAGAAAGTTACAGGGAGTTTATGGAGGAACTACTTAAACTGAAGCAAAAAACTGCTCAGTACTTCATAACCAAGTTTCATCTGCACCAGCATGGTAAAATTAAAGCAAGAGACACTTATGGAAAGATTCCATTGGTCTAGAGTGAGTTACTTGATAATGATATGAAAAAGAGGAATTTACCCCCAAAACAAAAACTCCACAAAAGTCTGTCAATTCAGCCATACATAATGATGATTCAAGTCTGTAGTCAATCCCAGCACTCTGAGAGGCTGAAGCAGGAAGGTTGGAAGGTCGAGCTCTTCTGGGGCAATTTAGTAACTTAGTTATAAATAAAAAGTTTAAAAGTACTGAGGATATAGCTAGATGTGAAGGCCCTGGGTTTGAGCCATAGAAATGTAAAACAAAACAAGCTAGTTGATGCTTTATAAACAAAGAGATCAATCTATTCTAAAAATATTCATTTATATCACCTCATTTCAAAAAACTTTTGAAATGCTATCAAATACTTCCAAGAATATTGATTTTAATCAGTCTGTACAAGTGGGTAAATACTGTAAAGTCATGTGGGAGTGTGTTAACAATTCTTTTCTGGAATTGGTACATTATAACTACTTGGATTGTTTTCCTTTCACTCTTGAGTGTCAGCATTTAGCATGCATGAATTTCCTCATTATTAAAATGCAAGCCACTAACCAAACACCCCCATAGGCACTTCCCAAACATCAAGGGAAGGTTTACAAATATCCTTCAGAGGTTCTTAATGAGGGAATTGCTTTTGTTTCTCAAAGGAGCATCTTTCACTTTTATGTTGGTGATAAAGGAATTCTTTCATCTCTGAGATTTGATCCATTGCTCCTGTAACCTCTCTCCCAGTATGTGCCTTGTAAGACACCAAAGGGCACTGTACTGGGCCCTGGACAATGGTTTTTTTAGGCTGTCAGTGGTTCTGCTTGTATCTTCCTCATCTTCTCCACGTCCTCCTACCATTTTGGCTATACTCTGTCCTTATTCTCAGGTAACGAGATAAAAGGACATTGCAACTTTATGTAGCATTTGTTCTGCCGAGTCTACAAACTACCTATCATTAATGAATTAGTAGATACATTACAGTTATATCCAAATTTTGTTAGTGTGATATACCTTCTTGGAATCGGTAAATAAATCTGTGTATTTTTCTTTTAAGTGTTTCAGGCTACCAATTGGATTGTCTCTGTGAGTATCTAGCAAAGTGTACCTTGTGTGTTATCCAGGCAGATATGACAACTGGCTATAAAACTTTTATTTGAAAAGGTGACAGAAAGAAAAGGATATGTGAGAAGAATCATTGCTGGCTGTACCAAAGCAGCTGCTAGTAAAAACAGGTGTAACAAACCAGTGCTTTTTAGTGCTGTAGTGTAGGCTGTGTAAGTGCACAAGTCCATGGGAAGAAGCTAGAGGAAGGAAGATCTTCTCAAACTTGTGGTTAGTCATGCTCATGTGCTTTGACCTCCACTCCTAATGCCCCAGACACTCATGTGAACCACTCTTATTTATGAGGTGAATTCTAGGGCCAGTGATAGACTAAGAACCGCTGTTAGTGACTTCAGAATCCTGAGACAGTCACTGCACCACCTGGATGGAAAAACCCTGATGGAAAGGTATTGAGGCCAGAAGGGAGAATGTTTTAAATCTGGCAGGTTCAAATGCACAGCTGTAGTGACAACCACCAACATAAGAGGTTTCAGAAGAGATGGAGACAGAATAAGATGGGGCTGGTGGAGTTATAGCAAGGGCCCTTTTCTGGTGACCAAGTCAAAAATATGCTCCCAAAGTCAGTAATTAATCTCACCTTAGAGAATGCAGTTTTGTTCTTAAGAGCTATGGTGCACTCACGACCTCCTCTTACGAACTTCATCAACGGGCAAAAGCTCTTAATGAAAAGGCAAACAAGGTGCTTTGTGTAGTACATGAATCAACATTCTTGGCCACTAGAAAATCATTTACTACGTTACTACGGTAGCATAGTAAGTCACTCCTTAATGAGTTGAAAAAACTGTTCCAAAAAGTAGCAACTTACGGTCTTCTTCACAGGACAAACAGCCTCTGTATCCATAAGAACCTGCCATCTTTCTGCCATTTATAAAAGGATTCTAAGTGTGATCTTTGATTACTTGCACCTAAATTATGCTTAAGAATTTCTAAAGGCCTTTGATTTTTTTTTTTTCTTCAAGTTCCAAGGCTGTCTCAGTTTGGTTGTGAAAAAATATGCCTACGTTCACTCTGTGAATGCTAAATAAACACTGGTAAAGCTGTAGTGTTGCTATAAATCCTGTGGAAAAGATTGCAAGAGAGCTAAGGGTTGTAATTGAAATCAAATGTTCTTCTTCTAATCCCAGCTCTGAAAAATGTGGTCGTGACAAATAAATGGGTCATATCAAAGAATGGGCTGAGGAGTGAGGCTGACCTAGGAGCCGAGATAACAGTTGTCCGTAAGGATAGTCATCACAGCGCCATGATTAATTAAGGTACCTGCCAGTCATGTGCGCTTGAGTCATTACTTTGGAAAGGGCAGAAAGCCACGCTATTTACATAGGGCTCATGGGCTCATATGCGGAGCTCTGTCACCGCTTCTCTTGGCAGCCTGTGACTTGTTGGCAAATGTATTCAATTACGGGCAAACTGCCTAGTCTCATATCATCATGAACCAATTTGTCAAGATGTGTGTGTATATGGGGAGCTATGGAAACAGAAATATTTTCCTTACTCGATGAGGGCGGGAGAAACTCTAATGTTCATACATACAAAACATACCATCTTATGAGATTTTATTTTTAGCTATGTGTTTAATAAGAATGTCTGTGCCTTCCACAGGGCGGGAGGGGAGGAGGAACAACAGGAGAAATAGCTGTGTTAGCTCTAATGTGAAAGAGCGGTGTGTTTCTAGCCAAATTGGCATTTGGAGAGGTGAAATATTTCTACCTGAACTCCACATTAAAACTAAGCAATATTACCATATTCCTTCTTGAGTTAAATCCACATTGCTTAGGTTTTAAAAAGTCATTATTTTTCCTTACTCTGTAATATTCATAGGGGCTACAGTATTAGCCATTATAACTTATATTATAAATATCATAAAGATGTGAAGATAAATATGCATGGAAGTGGGAAAGAGCTTATGTCAGCAAAAATAAAATATGGTGAAAGCCAGTTAATGAAATAAGAAGCAAAAAT
>PVIR01028746.1:0-21689 GCA_004026965.1 Petromus typicus | reverse complement strand
GTTAGGGGTGTGTGTGTGTGTGTGTGTGTGTGTGTGTGTGTGTGTGTGTGTGTGTGTGTGTGTGTGTGTGACAACCAGTTAAGCAGAACTTGTGTAGAGCTCTTTACGCAGAACTCCTGAGTTTCCGTATCACCAGTTCACAGGATGTTCCTGGGGCATACTATTGAGTTTTGTGTTACTGAATCTTGCAAAGGAGATAGGTAAACAAACACTGGGATAGGAATCGGGAAGAACTGCAAGGTTTGGCCCAGGAACTGCTCCGGCCGACCTCTTCTGTTTTTACCCCTATGCACTGCCACTTTGTATTGGCTCCACAATAAAAGAGCTGTCGGAAGACAGCTTGGTGGTTCAGTCCTTCGAGGCTGTTCTCCCTGCTGGAACTCATCCCTGAGGGCCTTGTTTCCTTCTGCAACGCCGACATACATTGGACTTACACTGACACCTCCCTTTTGTCTCTGCTTCCTGGTTCTCATGGACTGAACAGCTTTCCTCCACCGAGCCCTATCATGGGACCCAAGCGTGATAGTGTGATAGTGTACCCTGATAGCGTATTCAGGGCTGACAATACACTTGTGACTCATTCTCTTAAGAGACCAGGATACAGCACTGCCAGGAAAACAATGGAACCAGAGTCCTGTGGAAGGATGAGCTCAGTGGAAACAGGTCAAGTCTTCATGAAGCAACGAGAAAACAGAGCTCAAGAGATAGACTTGGATTAGACTGTAACATGCATAGTTACATTATACTTCAGATTTGAGTTTTAAGGTGTATATCACAGGCCTATCTAGTCACATAAGGAAATGGCTTTTTAGTGTTTTAAAATAAAAAAGAAAACTTCAGCTGAAAAACACCAAAAGAAAAAAGAGAAAGTTGCCACAATGAGAGGACTAAACTAGAGCAGTGGTACAGGGCACAGTTTTAAGCAGACTATTAGAATGTTTGGATTGATTAGTT
This sequence comes from Petromus typicus, assembly GCA_004026965.1. Taxonomy (NCBI): domain Eukaryota; kingdom Metazoa; phylum Chordata; class Mammalia; order Rodentia; family Petromuridae; genus Petromus; species Petromus typicus. The sequence continues at coordinate 20,735 of PVIR01028746.1, read as the reverse complement.
CCTATCTGGAGTCAGTACTGAGGAATCTGAATTTGCTTGAGGACAAGAGATGGGAGTCCATTCTTTATTCACCTACTCAGAATATATCTGAGTCTTCTCCATCTGGAGAAAAACATTCATCCTTGACTTTTCAAACCTTACTTGGTCTCTCTTTACTGGTATACTCTAGAAGGGTGCGTGCTGAGTTTAGGAATGAGACGTGCATTTTCCAGCTCCCAGGAGTGGGGGTAGCTTACAAATACTCTCGAAGAATCACCTTTCAGGAGAGCGCACTGGCATAATAAAGGGCATGCTCTTTTCTCTGCCAGCAAACCTAAGAAGGACCACCCACTCCAGAGCTCTTGCAGACTCCACTAAGGTCAACTGCATTTAATCTCTATTTCTCATTCCATTCAATTCTGCTTCTTTCACACACCTGCTTGTTTCTGTAGCTTTCAATAATAAACTTCTTGCACCTCACCAAAGAACCTGTGGCCTACTCTGGTGCAGGTGCTGACAGGTCAAGGATATTTGAGGGCTGATGTCTACAAAGCAAGAAGGTTTGATGCTGGAGTTCAACAGAGATGATATGGGCAGGTAAGAACTTGAAGGACTAACTGGGAGATTGCTAAAAGTACAGAAACAAGTTATTTCCACATGTAAGGAGCACACAGTAAAAACTGGGTGGAAAAAATGGAAAACTCATGCTTAAGAGGTGAGCAGAGAAAAAGAATCACAAAGAAGAGACAGAAAACACTAACTAGTCAGTAAAAAATGGGCCAGAAAAGAACACCGTGCTCAAAGACCAAGGAAAGGAAAATTTTTATGAAGAACAGGATAGTCCAATGTCTAATTTGACAAATCAAACAGAAAGCAAAGTGAGAGACATCAGTGCATCTGACAACTGTGAGCTCACTGGGGACTTCTATCAGTGCACAAAGGCTAGGGAATGAAGAGATAACCTTCCCGTACAGATGACCCTTCTAGAGCAGGTCAGTGAAGGAGGGAGACCAAGTGAGGCTGACAAGCTGGAAAAGTCAAGGGTAAATGTTTTCCTCCAGATGGAGGGGAGTCAAATATATTCTGAGTGGGTGAATAAAGACCAGGGGAAGATGAAACTGAAAAAAATTGTTAGCAAGAGGTGTGTTAACAGGAAGGAAAAGTGGAGTGGAATGAGATCTCTTCCAGAGAAGAGTGGAAAGGATGGAATCAAAAACATATGCATTTCCTTCAAGTCAGAACATTCCTCACTTGAAACAAAGGAAAATGCAACGAAATGAAAGAAAATACAGTTGTCCTGGGCCACCTATTAAGGACACTACTGGCCATATAGCTTTTATACATCTTTTTAATTGTACATTTTCTGAAACATGCTTATCCAAAATGAGATGTGCTATAAGCAAACCAGATTTAAACTTATTTTTTGAAAGTAAAGAAAATCTCAGTAATCCTTCTACACTGATATAGTAAAATATTATTTTGGATGTATTACACCACATAAAGCATTTACTGACTTAACTGACTCTGACTTTTTAGACTGTTTACTCAAAAAATTTAAACTATGCATGTGGCTTGCACTATACTTCTACTGGACAGTGGATATGTACTCCAGGTGACAAGGTTACTTACCGTGGGAATACATATCTTGCTTAAGGGGTTTCCATCCAGGAGATAGGATCCATTAAATGTTACATACTCATCATAATACTGAGGTGCTTGAGGAATAACACTACACAATAACTTGCGTTTTTCTTCAATTTTTTTCCGTATGTGCAAGTATTCAAAATATGGATTTGCTCTCTCTGAACTATATGGCTGAATTTCATCGAGCTTCAGAGAATCCACAATTGCTGCCAGAGACTGCTGGGTCTTCTCTTTTGCTTGTAGTAAAGAAGGACTCACTTGCACAGGCTGAGGCACCCGTGATACTTTCCTTTTCCGTGGATGGTGAATCTGAGGATCATCTTCTTCAGTTAATCTTATTCTCCCCCTAGGAGATGAGTCATTGTCCTTTTCTGCTAACAGTGCACAACTAGCAAGAATCTGTTTGCTTTGATTTGCCACTGTATTTGCTTTATTTCTAGTCATCCTTTGAGGGATTTGGTTTTCAGTTTTATCATCTTCAGCATTTTCTTCTAATTCTACTTTAAGCAATTGACCATATTTATGCATTTCTGATTGTGCTGAGTGCTGTGTGTTGTTTTCCAGAGTAGATAAAGTGCTTTGTTGAGATTCTTCATCTTCAATTGAAAGCAGACTTTTTTCACTTTCAGGACATTTTGGATTATCTTGTTCATTCAGGTTTCCCTTTGACATCCCTGCATTCATTTCACATAAATCAGGATCGTACTTATTCAAATGAGTTGAAAACAAACACTCTAGTTTGTTTTCTTTTTCATGTGAAATAACCTGAGTATCAGCTGTACTATTCTCAACTTCATGCTTCCTGGAAGACCTGTAAGTGAGTTTGCTAAAAGTATGTGTATTTAGCAGGGAGAGGCCGTCACTTCCATTAAAGACCTTTTCTGATGGTAACACAGGCAAGATAGTAGCTTTCTCTAAGTCTGGTGATGCTTCTTGAAGAGTGCTTTCAGAGTATATTGGGACAAAAGTATCTGTTTTTTGAACATCTGCTAGCACACAAGTATTTTCCACATCTTTTGCTGACACATGATCAGTATCTGAAACAGAACTGATCATTTGAACTACATCTTTCTGTTGTATGATACCCAGTTCCTGAGTGTCAACATATGACAAAGAGATATGCTTAGAGACAGAGTCAGCATCTGCAAGTGATTGACTAGGGAAAGAGCAAGGTTGTGAAGACAGAAAGGATACTGGATCCCGAGCACAAGAGTTTCTTGGCAGTTCAGTCTGGTGCAGGGATAAATATTCACTATTATGTTCTTTCGAAATTTTATTTTCTGGATTACAAAAACCCTGAACAGAGAAATCTTGATGAGCTATACAAGCATTTGGACAAGTAAAGTCATTGGTGCTTATTGACTCTAGTCTATCCACAGGTATCTCCCAGGATTTACTGTGGGTCCCACTAACCTGATTGGCTGGCTCTACGTGCACAGGACTGTCTATTAGTGTGCTCCCTGGACCAGTATTCTTGATTGTATTTACATCATCTGAAATGTATGTGCTGTTTGCAGATCTAGTTGGCGAGGTTGTGAAACTGGAATGTATGTTAGACATTCCTGAAAGGTCTCTTTCTGGTACACCTGAAGATAACTCAGGCTTTGGCGAAGGACAATTATCCGTTGGCACAGCTAAGCTACCTTGATTGCTTTCTTCTGATGTTGTCTGGAATTGTTTCATATGTTCACAAATGACAGATGGCATGCTACATCTTCGAACTTCTACAGTAGGTCTCCCCTCATTTATAATTAGTTTAACATCTTCTACAGAAGATGCCCTGAGGTGAGTTGCTGGAAGTCTGTTTGCATATGGTAGTTTAATCCTCTCTGGCAATTCTGCCATACTGTCCAACTCCCTTTCATGAAGAGCTGGAGATTTGGCAACTGGCAAAAATGGTGACTGTGAAAAGGACATTTGCGACTCTGACCCTTCTAACATAAAGTCAGAATCATATTCAGCAAGAGGCCTTGGGGTTGTCACTGTAGTATGGCAGGAGTCTTCTGAACTAGCCACAGAAATCATGGACACAGACCTGGAGCCGAGACCCGGCTTTTCACCTTCTGACCGGGGAGATCTGTTTAAGTTACTGTCTGAAACAAGGGATGACTTTCCTAAACTCATTACACTTTTGGTGTCAACAGATTGTGATCGACTGCTAACAGCATCTTTAGATTGTTTTTCCTTGGTGTAAGTATCAGTCAGCTCTGAACTCTTGGACCTCATAAGCTCCTTACTTTTGGATTCAGCTAGCCCATGTTTTGTTTTTTCTTTATCTTTTACTTTAAGTTCTAAGCAGTTACGGTTTCTTAATCGTTCTTTTTCTTTTTGCTTAATTTTTTCCTTGTGTTTTTTGTGCCACTGTTCTATTTCCAGGTCTTTAAGGCTTAACATTCGCTCAAAACTTGTCTGCATTAAATCATCATTCACTAGCCTCTTTTCTTTAGGTCGAGTATCTTTTGATGCTGGTAATGACTTAGGTTTTGGCTTATCTGCTTCAGACTTTAGTTTAAGTAAACTATTTAACTGGCTTTTATCCTTATGTTTGTCACGTTCTTTATATCTATCTATATCTCTATCTTTTTTATCTTTTCCATCTGTAGTTTTCAAAGGCTCATCTTTCATTTTGTCTTTTAGAGATGAAGTCTTTTCATGTTGTGCTTTACTACAACTGTCTATCACACTTGACTTTTTCTCTTCTTGTATGTGTTTGTAGTTAGTTGTACCTTCTTTATCTCTAGATTTTTCTTTTTTATCTAATTCCCGGTCTTTTTCTTTACTCCTGCCTTTTTCTGATTTAGTATACTCAGTGTTATCTGACAGCTTACTCTTTTTCTCTATTAAGTGCTTTTCTTTGCTTTCTGCTAGATGCCTCTCTTTTTCTGGTTTTTCTCTATCATGTTTTCTCTCTGACTTTTCTCTACTTTTCTCCCTGTCATCATTTTTTTTAATAGTATTTTTTATTTTTTCACCTTCTTTATGACATTTTTCTGGGTGATGTGAGTACAGCTTATCCTTTTCTTTTATTCTATCCACACATTCACTAAAATCTAACTTGTCTTTTTCTGACCTATGCTCATGTTTCATCTTCTTCTCTTTTTCAGAATTTTTTCTTTCAGTCTTCTCTATGTCTTTAGTTAGAAATCGTTTCTCAGATTTCTCCTTACTTTCTTTTGTATGTTTCTCTTGTTTTTCAATGTCTAATTCTTTTTCCACTGAATGAAGTTCCAAAGATTCCTCATTTACACTTGTACCCAAAGAACTGAATTCTAATTCTTTATCTATGGGCACATTCTCTCTTTCTTCTTTTGTATCTTTTATCTTTTCTTCCCTAAAAGATTTCTCATTTTCCTTTTTAATCTTTTCTTCTTTTAAACTCCTCTCTTTTGATGCATGCTTCTCCTTAGTTGATTTCTCATCTTTTATGCTTTTTTCCAATTTTGACTTTTTTTCTAATGTTAGGGACTCATGTTCCATATTTAAAAATAGATCTTCAGTTTCATCACTTTTAAAAAAATTCTCTTTCCAAAATTCCCTATCAAATTCCACACTCCTTTGCAGTTCTTTAGCACCATCCTTATTTTTGTACTTTTCCTTTTCAACTTCAATTTCTTTTCTGTGCTTTTCTTTTTCCCTCTCCTTATGTTTTAATTTATGTTTTTTTAATGTTTTACCCTCTTTATCCATTTTTTTCAGTGTGCAATCTGAATTTTCAAATATAGGATTATGATCTTCATCCTTGATTTTGGCATTTGATTTTTCACCAAATTCTAAGTGGAAGTCTTTCTGATGTTTATTTTTTTCCTTATATTTATAAGATTTAACACTTGAGCTTTCAGACAAGAATTCAGATTCTGTATTATCATACCGAACAAGATCAGGCTGTAATGACATTTCAGAGCTGCCTGGTGATAAACATGTTTTAGTATGTTCTTGTTTTAGTGGTGACTGTTTTTCACTTAATCCACATGAATGTTTGGGAGATTTGCCAGTGGAAATATGAAGTAGGTGTAATGAAGAATCATCTTTTGGGCTAAAAGATTTCCTAAAATTCCCCTCCTCTCGAGTCTTTTCTGAACAATCTAGTGCAGTATTAACCATCAAGTTTGTTACTCTGGTATTTTCTTTCCCTTCTTTTTCTTGCTTCAGCTCTTGGTTCTCTTTATTTTTGTTCTGGTTTTTTAACTTCCTCTTAACTTTGCCTTTCTGCTTGTATTCATACTCCTTTTTGGTTTGTGTATCAGAATTTGATGTTTCAGGCACAGAAGCTCCAACAGAAATCTTTTTGTTCTGAAGAATTTCTTCATCAGAACTTTCAGTACTTGAATACAGAACCCTAGATGGCTTTTGCTTTTTACTTTTAAATGATTTAGAATAGAAAGCTTTTTCCTGTTTTGGAAATAAACTACTTTTTTCTGCTTCACCTTCAATCTCTTTTCGTTGTTCTTTTCTAAGAATATGCCTATCATCAATCATTTTGTTTATTTCTTCATCATCATCGTCTTTGAATTCGTATTCATCAAGGGCTGAGGGAAGAGGTGCTTTACTGGGAACAATCTGTTTACTTTCACAGATGAGAGATTCTTTCTCTGTTTCAGAGTCAATATTTTCATCAACACTAGAAGGATTTACAGACTGAGCCTCTTCGGAATCTAGAAGAAAAGAAAAATCTGCTGTTGGCCAAAACATAGCTTATATAATAAAATAATTCCGACAAAACCATTTCATATTTGCATGTAAACAGTGCAACAGAACCATGTAAGAATTCTGCTATAGTATTCCAGATCAGATTTATAGAGAATCTGTTTTATGATGAAATCCTTTTGACACTTCTCAAACCACATATGTTAAACTGATAATATGTAAGAAAATATGCACTACAGAGTAGGGATATAATATTGCAATATAATATAGCAATCTGAATTTGGTAGAAAGACTAAGAACAATTAACTTAAAGGGTTTAAGTAAATGTGGTAAGTAGTTTTATGTGTCTTGAGAAGAATGCATAGGACTCCTGTTTCCACTGCACTGACATCAGCTCTGACGGGGATCTCTCAACACATATAATAAGCTTCAGGTGGTAGGCAGTGCATAGGTGCTGGCGAGAGCCCTGTGTTCAGATCTGTGCTCTACCACTTCTTGGATTAGTACGTATTATTAGAGACTTAACACTCATAGGACTGTGATGAAGAGTAAACAGGTATACATGAAGTCCTTAGCACATATCTGGCTCATACCAGGTAAGCGTAACTACTATCACTACCTAGAGAAAAAAAAGAGAGGAACAGAGTTCATAAACTAAAACCATGGCCTATGTTAATTTACAAAGCTGAAAGTCAATCTCATAGTCTTTATTCTTGATTGAAGGCAACTCCAGGTACTTCATTTGTCACAGGGATACAATGAGGGGTATGGAAATCACCAGTCATAATGAATCTATGTAGACACAGATTTTTTTTTCCACAGAAGGAAGCAGAGAGGGGATGAAGAAATAGAATAAATAGTGACAAAACCTCTTTTCTGATAAATAATTTTTTAATGTATTAATGCTTGGTGACATGCTGTATGTATATTCCCATCCTAGGACTGGGACTGAACAATAGGTCTTACATATATTAGGCAAGAAGTCTACTACTGAGCTGTATCCCTAGCCTAAAATTTAATTTTACACATAAAAGTACATTAGTCCTAATTGACAATGTATCTAAATTTTTTTTATCACTCCTCAAAGGAGACAAAATGGAAGTAGAAAGATATTAAGGGGTGGGGGAATAACAATATAAACTTTCATTTGTGAACTAGGATTTAATGCTAGTCAGTAATGATTTTCAAGATGAGATCCTACAACTAAGAGAATTTTTATTGAAAATAAGTATGTTAACATGGGTACTGTATTTATGCAAGTCCATAAATTGCCTCAGTTATCTTTGTGTCCATCTTACATGGACAGAATACTACCACATAATAATGTTAATATTACTAATAAATTTGTTGACAACAATAAAGTTACTAACCGGTAAAACCAGGTCTTCAAACCCAAGTTTCTCAGACTCCAAAGTGGGTATTTACACCTGTGTCACTTTGATAAATGAAAAGATTGTAAAAGATGCTGCATACAGGCAAGATGAGTTACACAAACATGTGATAAGATGTTGCTCATATTTTGTGGTCTTTTCATAAACATTCAGATAAATACCTTCTACTTTTTCTTGATTGAATATACTGCGAAAACAACTGTGCCACAAAAGCCTACCTAAAGTATTACTTTCAGATTTACTGATACTGATTTATATGTAAAATACCTTTAAAAAACACACAAAAATTAAATATATCTACCTGAGAATTTTAAGAAGGAGTTAGAATCCATTTCTAATTGATTTTGAGATATTTCAGATACAGTTGTCTTGATTTACATATTTTGTGACTGTCAATAGTTTATAAAGAAAAATTTATGGCATAAATACTCTTCATGACTATAAACTAGTGAGTTTTGATTAGATTTTCTATCTCTATAATGGTAAATATTAAAGATCATAATGCTGTAACATATACAGTTCTGAATATTTCACTTTATATAAATGTCTAAATATGATAACCTTAATTCTTATTTTGGTTTTTAAAACTAATAATTACCAAGCTCTGATTCTATGAGTTACTTTTGATGTATTCACATATAACTCATCTACCTGTAACTGCACTACCAAATGCTGTGTACTGACACTAATTTTGTAGAAGTGGAGCACACATAGATTAATTAACTTGTGCTAGACTAGGGCACCACGGATGAAATCTAGAGTTCAGAAGTGCTAAAATCTGAGCTGCTATGATCAACCTAGCAAATAAAAGAGCAGAGTGGAAAAAGATTACTGTTCAAGTTGATCTTCATTATCAAAATACTTTCAACACCAAAATAATTTTCCTCTTTTTTCAGAGGACACAACTAAAACTAAGTGGTCTTTTAATGCTAGGAATACTAAGAGCTGAAAATAGTGGTACACACTTGTAATCCCAGTACCCTGGGAGACTGAGTCAGGAAAACTACAGATTCAAGTCTTGCTGGGGAAAAAAAGCACCCGAGATGTAGCTCAGTACAAAGACCCTTGGTTTAACCCCCAGTGCAATCAATCAATCAAAAAAAAAATCTATCTTTACATTTGGAATGGTGCCTGCCATTAAGCCTGTAAGTAAGGGACTAGTACCTAAGAAAGTTCCAAGCCATACTTCAATGATCTTGGCTCTATTTATGTAAAAATAAATCAGTCTTTTGCTATAAAACATCTCATGTTAGAAATAAAGAGCAGGAAAATAGAGATGGGTAAAGAATAAAAGTTTCCCTAAAATAAACCCAGGAGAATCATGTTTATAGCTTACTGTCACATTTGAATTAACTTATACTAAAGAGGATTCCTAAACTTCCCTACTGAAGGTATTACTGTTGTTTCAGAACGCGTGTTCATACACTCCACAAGCTGCCTAGAACCTCCCCACATTTCCTTTTGCTTCATATTTCTCTTGTGATATGCTCATGCAGTTTATTTGCTTTGTAGTTTTGGCCTTTTTTCTTGTTCACCAGGATAAAACGCCTTCATATTATCAATAGCATGATGGAGTAAACCTGAGAATCAAATCCACACGATGTATATTAGGATCTAACATTTTTTGATACATTTTCCACAAAACTTTGATATTCTGGTCACTGCTATAATCTGAACAATTTTCACTGAAATACTGAATTAGTCTTTCTATCTCTTTTGATTATGTTTCTTTGATTTTGGGGAGCTTACAGACCACTGAAAAATCTCTTTCCTCTTAAAAGTTATGTTGTGCCCTGCTGGGGGTTTTCTCTTTTCCTTTAAAAACAATTTCTTTCGATCTAAAAACATCAAAAAAAAAATCATTTAGTTGAATTTCAACTAAAAATCATTTGCTCTTTTTTTTTTTTTTTTTGCAACATGAATAGTGTATGTCCTATTTGTTTCTTTATTTTTGAGACAGGGTCTCACTTTGTAGTTCAGGCTGTCTCTGAACTCACTGTGTGACCCAGGAGAGCCTCAAACTCACAGAAATCCTCCTCCCTCTGCCTCCCGAGTGCTGGGATTACAGGCGTGAGCCACCACACCCGGCACTGTGGTATGTGGTACTGATTGCTGGTGGGGTGAGTCTCCACACCTGGCACTGTATGTGGTTACCAGGGAATGAACCCAGGCCCTTGAGCTTGCACAGGCAGGGAACCACTGAGCTAAATCCCTGGCCCCTCCTATTTGTTTTATAATAGCATGTATCACCAATTTGTTTACTGTGTGCTTTATAAGCTGCCCCCCTCTCTCAGCTCTCAATCAGATTTCTGTGGAGTCTGGTGCAATCCTTAGTTCTAAACAGAACTCTAACTTTAGTAATGTACACAGCTTGAATCTCAAGGACTTGCCTGGCCTGATATAGAGTTGATAGGGCTGGTGGATCCATTGCTGTTGGTCCAAGGACCTTGAAAACTTATTCTACATTATTTATTATCTCCAGGATCAGATACCTATTTGTTCCTTCTGGCCCTTCTTGTCTTTTATTATTTTCCTCATATCTCAGGGTTTCTTTTCATATTTACAGTGTCTCCTTTGGTGAGAGGTCTGTCTGTACTACCTGTGGTTACCTTATCTCACTCTTCCATTGGACACTGCATCCTGAGCATGCCAACTCTAGATAGAGAAGTTCTCTAGAGAGCCTCATTGGGAAAGTATTTCCAAACTGCAGCAGGCCTTCTTTACCCTGCAATGCTTCACTAACCAAAACTAAGGCATTTAAGAATTAATTATACAAATATAACTCGTATTTTTATTACCTAGCTAAGGAAGTAATGTTAGAAAAAATGCACTTGGATTTTAGGAAACAAATCTTTACTGCTTCAACTCTGACGAAGTAGCTGAAAAGGTAGTTAGAGACAGATCAAAATATTAGGTAATTTCACATGATCTCTCCTAAACTGCATTTTTAAACCTCAGTTCTCTGAAGTAAATGTTAGGTGTGCTTTGAAGGTGAGAAGTAATCATGCATTCACTTAGGAATAAGTATACCAGCTGAGAATTTGTTTTCATTTTACTTCTATACCAATACATATTGGTAACCAGATTATAGGTTAGAGTTTAGGAGTGAGGTAGATAGTTTGGTAAAGAACAAAATCAATAGCTAACTATACACCTATAAAAGCAAAATCTTTGTATGATATAAAATCAAGTACAATAGCACTTTTTATCTTTCAATCACCAATATTCTTCTGCTAAACTGTAACACAATTAATTCTCTAAGATTTTCTTTCTCTGAAAATAGGAAATATCACTACAAAAATTTTGATGTTACTAAAGGAAACTGACAAAATCACCCAGTCATAGATTATTTCATCATATACATATATATATGTATATACACACGCATTACATGGAGGTCCTTTTAACCATCACTAGACAGAACTTTTTTTTCTTTTTGTAGACAGGATGATATAGCTAAAGCTGAACTTATTTACATGTATGCACATGTAATTAACAGTTTTACGAGAAAAAAACTTTTGTTTTTGGTTTGTGTTCTGCCCAAATGTACCCCTTACAGAGATATTTTTCTTAAATATTTAGTGATATCTCACTATTGTAATTATGTGACAGACCCACTTTAAGTGACTAGGCAGTGGTAGAATGTGAGTTAAGAAGAATCATCAAGCTAACATTTTAAAAGAAAAACTGATTAGCCCTGATGTATGCGGTAAATAATATACAATTTATGGGCAAATGTAAGCCAAATTTCTTGACTTCTACATTTATATGAACTTCTAAGAGAAGTACTGTATGTAGCACTTATTTTATGTCACATAAAATTTAATGACTTACAATATATGAATCTGCAGCCATCCAGAGAATACTGCAGCTACATCCACAATTTCCCACTTTCCTTCCTTCCATTCATCCTCCATCCATCCATCTATCTATCTGCAAGTTGAAGATGTAGAATATATAGTAGATAATTTTTATACACTGCTAAAGAGCACACTTTTATAATGTATGGTCATTAAAGTATTCATTATTTTTCCTTTTATCCTCTGTACTTAAAATCTTTCATATGTTTTCTCTAAAAGGCACTCTACCTGAAATTAAAACTTTCAGGCTTTGGACTGAGGTTGATACAATTAATTCACATAAAACACATGATAAGATATGTATTAATTTTCAAAAAAACTCTGAAGATATTGTTAGAAGCAAGTTGATGTTATTTATCTTTTAAAAGTTCAAAACATTAAAATTTAGAACTCTGTATAAAGTATACATGTTATAAAGCAGGGAAAAAGGATAGCATGCAGAACTCTATACTGGAATTTCTTTTCAATGGCTATAATGGTCATTAAATAAAGAATATATCAGGCATATGCTCAGCCCTGAGCAGGTTAGCTATTTCTTTTCTTCTATGAACTGATACCTCAGGGATAGGGGAAAATAAAACACCAGACATAATGCTTGCTACTGTTCAACAATTTCCAAAACAGCTTAACCAAAGAAGTCATTAATGGTCCTGGTTAAATAAATTTAGATGCTGGAGTTAAAAATGGACACTTATGTTCCCCACAATTCTAACTTTTATTACCTAACAAATGTAATAAAGTTATTAAAACATGCTACTTGGAAAAGAAGACAACTATTTACATTCCACCTTACCTTGCTAAACAGAAAAACCTTTAGGCATACTAATATACAAACTCCTTTATTTTATAAAATGTTCTATCAACCCTAAGTTCTAACAGTTAAGTATGTTGATATGCATTTAGATAGTCCAAAATACCCTGTCATAATGTAATCCTCATATGTCTAAAGTTAAAGAGGTTGCTTAATAATTTCCTGAAGTGATGCTTCCTTCCCGAGGAAGTAACATCAAGTAAGGTATCTGATGAAAATTTGGTTACTTTGACTAAACAAATTTTTTGTGATCTGTGTATTAACTGTAGTAATTCCACGTAAGTATGTATCACTACTTGTATTTCATAGTTCTTGAACTACGTGCGTGAGGAAGTAAGTTTCTAAAATGATGATGTATTGAGTAGTATAATCAAATTCTCTTTTAACATTGAGAAAATGAGGATTCAAGTCGGACATAATGGCATATACCTGTAATCCCAGCACTCTGGGAGGCTGTAGCAGGAGTTATGAGAAGACCAGCCCAGACAGAACAACTTAATGAGACTCTGTCTCAAAAAAGAAAAAGGGCTAGGGCTATAGCTCAGGATGAAGACCCTAGTTCAATTCCCAGTGCCACATGTATTCCTCAGAAAAGGAAAGAGAGGATTCAAATGAGGTTGTTTTGTGAATCTGACACTGAAATGCACTCAGTGAATATTGGCACCTAGGAATACATTACTGTCTTTTCAGAAGTCTGATTTTTCTTAGCACAGACTCTAAAAGTAGCTTATATATTATGAGGAAGTATTCTTTTGGTTTGATGAAGGTTCCAACTCAGAAACATTTATAGCAGCTACTTAAGGTTAACAATTCTTAAGACTGTGATTAGCATTTCTCCAGTGTGTACTGTTTTGAAATAATAAAATCCGTGGCAAAGTTAACAAAATCTTACCTTGGGAACTAGGGAGTACCAAAAAATATGGGCCCTTAATGTGACCATTACCTACTTCTCCACTATTATAGTGATGATTTTGTAAGTAACATTTGGTTCCCTGAACAAGCCTGAGTTCTCAGCATGGCAGCAACAAGCAATTATTTATAGCAAATGCTACTATTAGAATTTCTGTACAGGAAGGTAATAGGGAGTTTCTGTAAGGAAAAGTGGATAAAACTGTGGAAAAAGGGCAGAAATTAGGGGGGAAAAGACTAAAGAATTATGCAAATTTAAAGCAGCACATTTATATAAAAATAAGCTATATTTATCAGATATGCATTCCTGCAACATGACATAAAAATGCTACTCAAAAGTGTAGTCCGTGAATCGAGGCCAGCCTTCAAATTGTTTAATGATCCCTCAGAAAATGGCGACCTGGCACCAGAGTGGAAACTAATTATGTCCCTGGACACATGGTTTATTTCAGCTGACATTTTTCCACGGCATTTTTCTTCTTTCCTATGAAGAAACTGGTACACTGATTTACATTCTGATACAAGCTCCTCAGTAACTAACAGTATACAGAATGGCTACTCTTAGTAGCATAAAGCACAATGTCTAAAGGAATAAATCATATTTGAAATGCTACATATGACACTTTTTTATTGTCTCCAAGTTTACTAGGTTCTAAAATTTAGTCTTGGTCATTTTTTATGTTTGCAACACTTAAAGTGTATCTGTCACATGGATGACCTGATAATACAGACGGTAACAATGCTCTCAGGCTCACATATATAAATACCAATGGGCAGGCAAGGTCATCTTGAATAAATATTAGTATGTTTTGAATTTAGACTGAAGTTTGACAAAGTTAAACCTAATAAGGACCTCATGTAAATTGAGCAATAAACTTTGGGTATTTTCATCAGTCTTTTTCAGCAACTCCAAAATCTTTGTATGATACTTACTGATAATTTTTGCATCATTCCTTGAGGGACTTTGACCAAGCAATAATTCAGGTACATTCACCATGTGGAAAATAAATATTCTGAAAAAATCAATACATAGCTGATGAACACATGAAATTATTAAGGTCAGTGAAAATCAGAAAGGTTCTAGAAGATGTGTTCTGCTCTAATTAAACACGTTAAATTAAAAAAAATAAAGTCTTTCTTAGTGGGAAAAACTTGTTGCAGCTCTTCTTTCTACAGGAAGTTTATTGCTTTTCATAGCTAGATTTTTTTTTTTTTTTTTTTTTGCAGTACTGGGGTCCTTGTGCTTGCAAGGTAGGCATGGTACCACTGAGCTCAATCCCCAGCTGTAGCTAGATTTTTAAAGAGACCAAAGTTAAAGAGCTCATAGCCATAATAAATAGAATAACATACCACATAAAAATGTTTTCACTCTTTATTTTCTTACTCATGGAAGACAATGCAATTTCATCTAATACAATCCTAATTTCATATAGCACAAAGGGGCTCAAATGATTTTGGGCTTGTTACTAGGAGAGGGATGTATATATTTGTTGGAAGTGGAAGGTGACAGGGGTTAGTGGATGATGTTAGTACCTCTGTTTTCTTAATCAGCTGTACTTCAGTGCTTAAACAGTATCTGAACATATAACAGGTACTCAAAAATAAGAAACAACTCTTCAATAATTAAGGCACAGGGGACTGAGGATATATAGCACTGTGCTTGCCTGGCAAATGCAAGATCCTGAGTTAAATCCATGGCACTAAAAAACCAAACCAAACCAAACCACAAACAAATTAAGGCAAAGGAAAAAGGAGTTTAAGGTAATTTTAAAGGATATGACATATGTACAATTGAATGATGTTACCATTAAGTTAAGAAAAACAAAGAATGAGGAAAAATAAATTCTACTTGTGATTGTTGATTTCTGAGGAAATGTAAAAATATGCTACCTAGAAGGCAGCTAAATTAAGTTTGAAGCTTAAGAAAAAAGTCTAGGGTTGGGCCGGGGATATAGCTCAGTGGTTCCAGCATTTGTCTTGCAAGCGCAAAGACCCGGGTTTGATCCCGGTAACCACATAACAATACTGGGCGTGGAGATTCACCCCAGCAACAACCAGTACCACATACCACAGTGCCGGGCGTGGTGGCTCACATCTGTAGTCCCAGCACTCGGGAGGCAGAGGCAGGAGGATTGCTGTGATGTGAGTTGGAGGCTGAGCTCAGGGCCAGCCTGAACCACAAAAGCGAGACCCTGTCTCAAAAAACCTTAAAAAAAACCCCCAAAAAACAAAAAAGTCTAGGGTTGAGCTGGATATTTGAGTTGTAACTGAAGGGGTTAAATTTATTTGGGAGAGTAGGTAGTATGAGAAGAGGGTTAAGAAAGTAGTATCTGTAGGAAAACCAACATAGGGGTGCATGGGGAATGATGAGGAAGTTCCACACAGAAACTGAGTGGGAATAGTCTGGGAAGCTGGATCAAAGTCGAGAGTTATGGTCTAGAAACCAAGGCAGCAGAATTTTACAAAGTACAAGACCAACACTGTCAAATTCTTGGAGTTTGAAAGGGCAGAACTAATACACATTAAAGGCTGTGGCAGTGAAGAGATAACACGTCATCTCAGGTTCTATGGAATAATTAGTTTAGACTGTATTTTAAGAAGCACAGTTGTGTAGATTAAACAGACAAAGCTTGCAGGCCAAGAGAAGATTCTGTATATTCCTGCCACTAGCCTTCCAACACATGCCTCATTAGCCACCTGCTACACATCCTTCCAGATATTGCTCCATACTCATACAATTTTATACAAAAGAACTGTATGTACATATATAGTCATATACACAGATTCTGTAAATACTTTTTAGGGCTTGGGTGTAGCTTAGTCCTGGAAATTTGCTTGGTCATGTCTGAGGCCTTGGAGTTAATCCCGAGTACCACAATATTAAAACCAAACCAAGCCCAGGAACAATGAAGAAAACTCCAAACCAAACAACACTGTTCATTTAATTAGATACAAGCTATGACTATTCATCTAGATTTCTCTAACTCATAAAACATTATGAAAATTTCCTCAAGTAACTGCAACTCCAAGTATAGGACTGACACAGTTTTTATGGATGTGCAGGATCGATGGTGTGATTTTATTCAACCAATCTGTTAGTGATGATTATCTGCTTTTCTTTGGCTATTAAAGAGAGTACTGTAAATAGACTGAGGTCATTCCCAGAAATGTGTATGCTAGATTTAAAAACGTAAGTATTAAGAGTGTTTTTGTGTTGGTAAAATGTGACCTTATTAAAAAAGTAAATAGAATCTTATAGAGACACACTTTTGCTTCAGCTCTACCAACCAGCCAGTCTTCGGTCAATTCACATGTGGGTTTAGTGTACCCCTGTACGATTTCTGCGGCAGATCCAATGCATTCTGTTGTTTCATCCACAAATACTTCATTCAGTATGTATCTCTAAAATAATAAAGGCTCCTATATTTTGTTAGCTGTCATCAGATTTTCAAAAAACAATAACAATCCATACACCTGCCTTTTTATTGCGTCTCTTATTAGATAATTACTTCCAAAGTTGGTTAACTTTTTAAAAATTTGTGGGAGAAAACATATATATTGATATGCCTTATAAATCTCTAAAAGCCTTCAATTACCTTTCTGAAATAACAGGTAAATGGTATTATCTTTCTAGATTTAGGATTCTGATGTAGTTTTTTTCCTCCTGGTAATCTGCTGGAAGATATCAAGTCCGATGCAAATCTGGCCATACCTCTTTGTAGGTAATGTTATGTTCATAGCTAAGGAATTGGGTCAGTGTATAGTTCGGCATATGTTACATGTCTAATTACTTGTAGCTCAATGAATTTCACAACTGTTAGATCTAGGCTACCGCCTATATTTCATGTGTTTCTTTTTCTCTTTTAACCTCTCAAATATTATTCACACGTTACATCTGTTAGGTATGCAGTTATCTGGATCCAGTTATCTATTCCCTAAGTCTTTTATCTTTTCATTTGTGACTTCATCTGTATTTCTGCTGTGATAGAGAAAAGGTTTATTTTACTTTATTTTTTTGAACTCAAGACCCTACACTTGCAAGGAAGGCATGGTGTCATTGAGCTAAATTCCCAGCACAAAAGATTTATTTTAACTGACTAGTTTCATGATTTAAGTCTCAAGAGTATCCACCTCCTTCATCTACTGAGTTTGGCTGTATGTGATCATGTTG
Organism: Petromus typicus; assembly: GCA_004026965.1. Classification (NCBI taxonomy): domain Eukaryota; kingdom Metazoa; phylum Chordata; class Mammalia; order Rodentia; family Petromuridae; genus Petromus; species Petromus typicus. The sequence continues at coordinate 3,326 of PVIR01028746.1, read as the reverse complement.
TGTCAGCTCCTAAAAAGCTTTTGTTCTAAATGTGCATTTTCTTAAGTGTTCGTTCTCACTGCTGAAGTTAGATTAAGGTGCTTTATTTAGTGAGCTAGTATTCTGTTTGTTTGAACTTGTCTTTTCTACTTCTTAGTAAATTTCAAGGGATGCTACTTCCTTCTGCTGGCTCACAGCAACATAAGGCACAGCACTGAAGACACAAGACTCCTGCAAGCACCCTGGCCCACCTGGGGCCTGGTCAGCAGCTCAAGCACTGGGAGGAAGCAGCCTATTCTCTAACTCCAGGCCTCCACTGGTTTTCCCAGTCTTAATGAGAGACTGGCTCAGCTATCATCCATCCAAAAGTGGGACTAATTGACTTGGGTATTCCTGTCCATATATATATCTTATCTGTTCTAGTAATGTTCTTTACCATTAATTTCCCAGTGCAGGAGCTGATCTAGGAGTAGATATTGCTTTTATTAACTTTTAAAACAGCCTAAAACATCTCTTCTGCTTTAACAGTTTCTTATAATGATGCTATTTCTTTCTTTTTTTTTTTTTTAAGGTTTTTGGAGACAGGGTCTCGCTTTGTGGTTCAGGCTGGCCCTGAGCTCAGCCTCAAACTCACATCACAATCCTCCTGCCTCTGCCTCCCGAGTGCTGGGATTACAGGCGTGAGCCACCACGCTCGGCACTGTGGTATGTGGTACTGGTTGCTGCTGGGTGTGGGTCTCCACACCCAGTATTGTTATGTGGTTACTGGGGAATCGAACCCGGGTCCTTGCGCTTGCGAGACAGGCGCCGGAACCACTGAGCTAACTCCCCGGCCCACAATGATGCTATTTCTTAACCTTTCATGACATGACCCTAATTTTACTTAAAAAAAAAAAAAAGAACAGTCCTCATGATACACTCTTTATTTACACTCAGCTGGACACAGAGAAGTGATGTTACATTCTTCTCGGAATGTTCACATTCAGGATTCACACCTCTCCCTCCTTTGATGGTGCTAAGTTTGATCACACAAACGTGGTGCTGCTGATTTTCTCTAACATATCATCACTGGTGCCTTTTCTCTCTCTCTTGTGATGCAAAAAGATTATGTTCTGATCCCTATCAAATCCCCTACATTTATCAGCCATTAGTGGCTCTTTCCTAATCATATTCACTACCATGGGTATAAAATGATCAATGGTAGAGATGGGAACTGACCAGAAGGGGCATCAGGAAACTTTCTGGAGTTGCAGAGATACGTGCACCTGAAAGAAGTTGGGCTATACTGTATTTGAGCATTGTACTATATTGAGCATTTCTCAAAACACACAGAATGATAAATTTATCAATGTAGGTATTACCAAAAATCAAAAACAAATATTTAATCTTAATGAAATGCATACTAAAGTATTTAGAGATGCCTGAAACTTATGAAATGCATCAAAACATATGATGGAATGATGGGTTAATAGTAATAAAGTCAATACAGCAAAAGGTAACAATTGGAAAACAGAGTGGGTTGGATATAACAGGATATTTTCTGCCCAATTCTTTGGAGTGTGCTACATATTTAAATATTTTCATAATAAAATTAAGAATTTTAAAAACAGTATTTTAAGGAGTAAGTTGAAAACACCACAAATAGCAAATGGGCAATTACAATTTGAAATAATGCTCTCAGGTTGACAGCACACTTGTATTTTAAAAGTCTGGGTGGAAGATAGTCACTTTATAGTAGAATGTGGTTCTAGGGATGATGAAAACACTGGTGTGAAAATATATGTTAACAGTTTTCCAAAAATATTTAAAAATGAATATAGATGTGATTTGAAATGCATATATTTAATACTGCACGTCAATCTGTATTTTCCATTTTCCTTTATAGTTAAGTTTATTCAAGCAGGCCTTAGACTTTCATTTTTAAATTCTTACTGGAAGAAATGTAGATTCATTTATATTATGGCAATACGGTACATTGAAGGCAGTTTTTCATGTTATTAGGAAATTTTACAAGCACTATTTTAAATGGTTACAGAAGATGCATATACTTTCAAAGTTACTTCTCTTGTTTTGGGTAGTTAGATCTTTTAAAAATTATTATTAATGTAAGCATTGGTATACTAATAGCTTATACACACATATTATCAGCATCTCTAACTACATCATTCTCAATTTCATACATTATCAACAAGGGGGCCAGGGATTTAGTTCAGTGGTTCTGGTGTCTGCCTCACAAGCACGAGGTCCCAAGTTCGATCCCTGGTACCAAAAAAACCCCAAAAGACAAAATAAAACAACAAAACAAACAAACAAAAAACGCCTCAAAACAGCAACCTGGAAAGTATATACACATCAACAAACCGAAGGTACTCCCCACAACAGCGATGCTTATGAATTTCCATTAGATTTGTGAAATGTTTGTCTATTTTGTCAACCCAGAAATTTAAAAACTTCATTCTACTTTTTTGTGTAGTAATATTACAAATTTATGTTAATACATAGAAACTATTTTTCTAATAATTTAGTTCTCCTTTATTAACATTTTGTTTTTATCTTTGAATTTTTCCCTCTTATTCCTGATTTCCCAGAAAGCTCATTAGTTTTTATTATTTTAACAAAATCGCACCACTCTGGTCTCATTCTCAAACTATTGATGGTTATTTATGCAATGTCTACAATTCTGAGACATTTGTAGGAAATTATATATATTGGAAAAATTATGCAAGTTTCCAAGTAGTACTGTGTCTTCTGCCTTGTATCTCTAACTTTTGTTTTATACAGTTTACAATGTTTCTGGGTCTTAGGAGAGTGAAATACAATTTAATCTGTACTTTGAATTATATGTCCCTTTTATTATCACAAAATTACCCTTCCTATCATGCAATACTCCTATACTTTAATTCTGTCTAAAATTAATAATGTAATTCTTTTTATTTTAAAAGCATTTTGAACTGTTTTCAGCTGTCACAGAAAAAGTTATAATAAAATTGGGTTTATCTGAAATGTGAGTTTACTATACCTTTTAATGTCATCTCCTGTTCTTAAATGCTCTCATCTAATTTGGTACTGACATTCCAGGTTGTCATTATTTCTTATTTCTTCTTTTTAGGTATGATCACCTCCTCAGTCAATTTGATGATATTTACAACAGTTATTTAGGTATCTCTTTTGCAGTCAGTGATCACTGCCATAATTTTTATTCCAAGATTTCTTTATTCTTTGTTCACAATCTGACACTACCTCAATCAGCCATAGAGTGTATTTACAGCTAATCTGTACAAGGCAGAAGTAATGTTGTATTTCAAAGATGTATCCTTTCAGTTGTCCTTCCACATGAAAGATAATTA
>PVIR01028745.1:0-21663 GCA_004026965.1 Petromus typicus | reverse complement strand
GTGGGCCACTGAAGCAGGCCCTGGGTGCCAGTCTACACCATCTCCTCAGCAGACACCCTTGATGGGGCTGAGCTACTCACCTGCCAAAGGAAGGTGGGAGCCAAAGAGATGCCCCTTTAAAGCTCAGGTAGCTGAAGGAAGAGGCATCAAGCCAGCACCCCAAGCATTTGGGGGCCCTTCGAGACCAAAGAGCTGACTTCCGGCTCTGACTCAAAACCACAGCCATGGGCAAGTCCCTGGTCCTCTCTGGGGTTTTGTCTTCCCATCTCTAATACAGGGCTTCCTGGATGTTCTCCCGAAGCCTTTTCCAACTTCGCCTCATGCTGACTATTTGGAGACGTGCGGTGTGGGTGTGGCTAACTGTGATTTATCTGAAACTTTTCCAAAGAGAGGAATCCTGGAGGAATCTGGAGACCACAGACAAAGACAAACTGCAGTTTAAGAACTCTTGACCCCAAGTGCAAAGTCACAGAGTCACAGTGAGGGATTTGCAGGGTAAGGAGAAGATGGGACTGGGATTCACACAGCAGGTATGTGGGGAGATGGCCAGGAAGAGACTGTACAGATGCCCCCAGTCAGCAAGCAATTGAAATCTGGATTTCAATATCAGATTTTAAAAATAATAAAATTAAATAAGCAAGCAAACTAGATTATCTCTAAAATTTTTGTAATATTGTGACTTTTGAAATCTGCTTTCCTAAAGTTCTTCATCCCTGATTAGGGGAAAAGACTGTTGCACCCTAGACCAAAGGATAAAGGAAGGTGAGGTAGGGTTGTTAGCACTTGCCATAAGATACAACAGGGGCTTCTTTTAAATCCTGGGCTGGGATGATATGGTCAAAGTAGGGGTCTGCCCTGGCCTGGGGGTAGGAAAGTGAGCCAGGGAGACCACTGGATACCATCCCAGAGTTTTGGAAAGAGTAAGAGCTCTAGGCAGAGACCTGGTCACAGAGAAGAGCTCATTATCCAGCCCCCAGCCTATCCTGCATCAGTACGATGAGCCACCCAACTCAAACCTTCTTCTCCCATGCCAATGTCGGCCTCCCCCCAAACTATGAAAAGATCCAAGAGGAGCATGAAGTGGCTGTGCTGGGGAGCACCCATACCCCTGTTCCCACACCCTCCACCGTGATCAACATCCGCAGTGACACCGTTGTACCTGACCATGTGGTCTGGTCCCTCTTCAACACAATCTTCATGAACATGTGCTGCCTGGGCTTCATAGCCTTCGCCTACTCAATAAAGTCCAGGGACAGGAAGATTGTGGGTGACATGACTGGGGTCCAGAGCTATGCCTCCACCGCCAAGTGCCTGAACGTCAGCACTCTGGTCTTAAGCATCACTTTGACCATCGGCCTCATCATTGTGTTTTCTTTCACCTCCATGCAGTTGTTCCAGATGATACATGATTCTCAGGGCCTCTAATCTTGTAGTTTCCTTCCTTCCATAACCTATGCTAGACCCCCCCTTCCCCCCGCACTCCACCTTAATAGCTGTCTACAATTAGGCTCAATAAAGTGTGTGTTCCCCCCCCCAAAAAAAGAGTAAGAGCTCTAATATAAGTTCTGAAAAATAAGATGCTTCTCAGACTTCATACCTGTAAAACAAGATCTGTCTCTAGAACACAGTAACAGCCCCAAACGTCCTACCCCAGCAATAAAAGCCTCCGACCTTTCAGGAAAAACCAAGATGCCCAAGCTCTTCACCTTCCTTGTCACCTGCAAGGCACCTCTCTGGTTGCCAGCAAGCCTGCAGTAGAGGCCACCCAGATGAGATGAGAGGATGGATCATCCCACGTGGGCCCGGATCTTGGACCAATCCTGCCTTTCCAAATTTTGTGCTCTATAGGTAGAGTGTGGAGCCCAGGCAGACTGGAGCAGGGCACAGTTCTTCTGGGCCTTCTACGCAGCCTTTGTGACCCAAGTGAAGGTAGCAAGAGGACCATTTGAAAGGTCTGAACCCAGTCTATGTTATAAATTTTATAATGCTGTTTACCAGTTCTATATAAAGAAGCACATATGCACACTTACATAGAAACATATGTACATAAACATATGTATGTGTATAAACACACACAACAAGATAATGCCATGACCATTCTGAAGCACAAAGTTAACTGCTGATCGCTTCTCTCCAAACTCTAGTTGGCTACAGGCTACTTCTGGGTCTTTTCTGTTCTTCTTGGGACAGCCACACAACTGCCCACCGACTTCTCCTTCTCAATGACCCACACCCCACACACGCCTCACTTAGCCTCATTACACTGGGAATTTCCTTCCACAGATCCCATTGACCAATTGATGTTGATTTTGCATCTCTTATTTATTTATTTATTTATTTATTTATTTATTTATTTTTAGGGTTTTTTTGAGAGACGGTCTCACTCTGTATGTGGTTCAAGCTGGCCCTGAGCTCAGCCTTCAACTCACATCACAGCAGTCCTCCTGCCTCTGCCTCCCGAGTGCTGGGCTTACAGGCATGAGCCACCACGCCCAGCACTGTAGTATGTGGTGCTGATTGCTGCTGGGCGTGAGTCTCCACACCCAGTATTGTGTGTGGTTACCAGGGATCTAACCTGGGTCCTTGCGCTTGGAAGACAGGTGCTGGAACCACTGAGCTAAATCTCCAGCTGCATCTCCAGCTGCATCTCTCATTTTTGTTTTTATATTTGGTTGTAGTAAAAAAAAACATACACACACAGCATTATATTTAACCATTATAACCATTGTAAGTGGACATTCTAGCAGTGTTGTGTGTCCACACTATTCTCCATCCCTCCTCTTGTAATTGCCCCAAAGTCTTGAAGTGACCGAATTCCTTCTCTGCAGTTGGACTGATTCTGGGAACTTGGCTGCTCTCTGCTGCTGCACAGATCTGTGCAGAGCTGCGGTGCAAAAGACTCATACTTGACCTCAGATGTGCTCCGCTAATGCTTATGATAAATTATCTGCACAGTTGCTGACTCTGTGGTTAGAAGGAGGTCAGTGCCCTACAGCCCAGAGCCCTGGGCCAGACGGAGAGTGGCATGGGCTCCCTTCCAAGGTACTGTCCCGAAGAGGGCCAGATACACTGTACATGTGCTCACCGCACAATCCGAGCTAGATTCTCTGTGTCAGATGGGGGCACCAGAGGACTGTGTCCAAAACTTCAGGGAGGTAAGTGCCTGCTGGTGCGATCCCTGCTTTGCCTTTGGAGGTGGCATTTGGAAGAAGCAAGTTACGCAATATCCCCAGCTCCTCCTCAGCAAAATGAAAGTATATCATACCCATCTTATAGATTATTCTAAAGCTTGAAACTTGTCATGCATGTGAACTATTTACTTTGTCGCCAAAGTAAGTGCTTTTTAAATTTAATTTCTCAAATTCATTTATATTTTGCTGTACATAATGTGTCCATTTTTTTCATTTTTTTAAGTTGGTAGACAAAAATGTGGTATTGCAGTTAGTCATCTTTTTGTTGCTGAGACAAAATGTCCGACATAATTTAAAGACATAAAGACTTCTTTTGGCGCAGGCAGGGATTAGTTCCATGGCCAGTATGGCGGAAGGATACAGCACAGGAAAAGTTCTCATGGTAGCCAGATAACAGAGTAAGGGGAAGAGCCCAGAGGAGAAGGGGCCCGGACCGGAAGTAGCCCCCACAGTCTCATCCCTATGAGGCACTTAGACATACCCAGAAGTGTGCTTAAATAGTGTCCTAGGTTTCTTTCAAGCCAATCAAATTGATAGTCAAGAGTAACGATCACAAATCATGATGCTTATTATAGACATATTTGTGGAATGGCAAAATCAAACTGATACATCCATGACACATTTTGGGGTGAGACTACTCCCACTGTACTACTTTAACAATTTTCAAGAGAGTATAATACATCATTAACTATAGCTGCCATGCCGTACAATGCCTCTCTTGACCTTATTTCTTGTCTAACTGAAATCCTGTATCCTTTAACCAATGTCTCTCAGTCCTCTCACCGCCATGGTAAATGCTTGATAAAAGGAAGAATAGTATTTGATAATATTATTATTATTGGACCTAAAATATCCCCAAATCCTGCAAGCCTACAGGCATGAATGAAGGTGCTTGGGTAGTCATTCTGGCTTAGTCAGCATATGTTCCTCCTTAATACCACTCCTGTGGCCTGCGTCTCACAGAGGTGCCCCTGCTCAGAGCAGGTCTCTGTCTTTCTCTCTCCCATCTCTGTGTCTGTCTCTGCCTCTCTGTCTCTCTCTCCCCACCTCCCTCTTTCCCTTTGATATCCATTTTTCTACAGGGTTCCAGTGTTGAGGCTCTCCTTGCACCCAGAGCCACCACAGGTGTAAAGAACCAGTGATTCAGTGAGGTACCTGGGACACAGAGGGTGTCTGCCGGGTGCTGCACATTTTTTGGCTGACATTACTGTAATACTGTAATAATTTAGTACTTTTCATCTGTGTGTGTGGTACTAGAGGTTGAACTCTGGACCTTGCATTTGCAAGGCAGGTACCAGAACCACTGAGTTAAATTCCCAGACCTACTTTACTCCATTTTAACACGACAAAGAGTCTAGTCCATCAACATGGGAATTTTTTCTATACATCATTTTCATTTTCTATTTAAGTAGTTTAAGATATTCAGAAATGTTAGAGGGAAGGATAGCCCCAAATGAAAATGAACTCTACGGCACTGTACAGAGCCCCAGGGGAGTCAGACAGGCTCCTCCCCAGGTATCACGTGCAGCAAAAGTGTCCTCAGAGAGTCTGGCTTTTGCATCAATGTTTTGCATTGTTTGTAAAATGGCCTCAGTCTTACTTAGAATTTGCTCAGCACAAGACCGGCTTGGGCAAATCTCTTGTAACTGGACAAGAGGTATCTTACAGAGATAAACACCAAGCTGTAGCCTTATTTCCCCTTCCCTCTTCCCCTGGGAGGAATGCTGTCCCTCAGCAACCATGCACAAAGGCATCCGACCCTTCAGGTCACCACTATGCCATCTGCTCCAGAGCAAGGGGCACACCCAGGCTAAGTGGAGATGCCAAGCCCAGTCCTTCCAACAGCACTGCCCTGTACTAGGTGTTTATCGCTATATAAGGAGCTATTCTAAACTTAGTAGTTTAAAAAGCACACCTTGGTTATGGGCTCAGGAATCCTGGAGTGACCTAGCAGGGTTACCTAGCTCAGGGTCTCTGTCTAGGTCACCATCAAGGGGTCATCCAGGATGGAGTCATCACAGTCTGATTGTGTTGGGAGGACCCACTTCGAAATGGCTGTGGTCAGGAGGCATCTGCCCTTGCTGTGCAGCCCTCTCCTGAGCTTCCCACAGAGCAAGTCATCCAGTAGAAGCAGAATAGCCATGATAAAACACTAGCCTTTCCTAAGTGAATCTCCAAAGCCACACACCACTTCTGCCACACTCTGCTGACTACACAGGCCCACACCGGCACTGGGCAGAGGAGGACTGCTCCAGGTGTAAATAGGAAGAGGGGACCCACCGGGGCGACCTTGGAAGCCGTCTGCTCACACACTGCTCCAGCTGTAGTCTCTGCAGTCTTGCCTTTTTCTGTGATCCAAGAGGAAATTTTAGGCACCCAAGGAGCAACACCGTGCTACCTCCTGAGGCTGACCTGCTCCTCGTCTCTCCTCCCAGGGGAGCAGCCATGATATTGAACCCTGCTCACGTCACCGGCAGAAAGAGAATCCTGAGGGTCTTGCACTGGGTATAAAATATTCTGGCCCAGAAAATATATATGTCTGTTCCATGCATGAGCCACAGGACATGGATTGTCACTGTGGCTCCAACAGCCACAGGGAACCAAGAAGTGCCATCATCCTATTATGTGCCCAGAAGAGGGAAAGCTGCCAACAGCCCTCATGCTTCCTCAAAATCCAAGAGAGGAGTGACCTTTGCAGAAAGTCAGGGAAGATTCTAGGGCTGGTTCTGGAGGTCAAACCCCAGGCAAAGTGAGATTTTCCTAGGGCTGAACTCAGAAGTGTCCTTTGCTTGTTACTCCCTCCCCCAACTCCGGCCCCCCTTCACACAGCAGCCCCCAGAAGCAGCCATCTCCCCTCCTGTCACAAGCATAGGTCATTCCCTGATTTCTCTTCACACTGTACCTGCTCCTTTGATGCGGGGGGGGGGGGGGGGGGGGGGGGGCTTTCCCGGAAACCACGTGATCACTCAGTTCCATGCCCGAAGGTATGGCCCAAGCCCTCACAGTCCCTGGAGGAAACCTGCAACCCATTTCCTCCAGCCCGAACCTGACTACCCGCTCACAGTTCTTGACAGACTGACTAAATCCCCACCAACCAGTCCCTGTCCCATTTTTCTCCCATTTGACAAGAAGTTCAACTCATAGGAATCCCATGTTCTTAGCTACACTACCTGGCCAAACCTACTCAACCAAGACCAAAAATGCATCTCCCTTGAAAACCTTTCACAGAGACCAGAAGTGACATGGAACAATGCATTATCACAGTCTGTCTATTTTCTCTGCAGACTCCACCTGACCTTTCCCTTGGGTTCACTTTCTTACATCTAACAATTAGTTTAGAGCTGGTTTAGTTCTTGTCTCAACCTAAGGACTCCATTTACTTACTTACAGGTTAAGAAATGCCTGTGGTTCATCAGTAGAGCCAATGTGGTCTGACCCAACCTGTTACTTTCCATCCCTTAAACCAGAGACACTATGTTACTTGTCCAAAGTAGCACAGTTAGTAAGTGGAACAGCCAGGATTCTAACCAACTATGCCTGATTCTAAATGTCTAGCTCTGAACCACTAGGTGATATAAATGGTGGGAAGCATCATACTTAACCCAAGTGTCTCTCTTCATGGCACCACAAGAGATGACAAAGAAAGCATCAGTCTAAGCTAGACAATTTTCTGCACAGCTCAGGCCTCCCCATTTGGTTCTCTTCACTCTGACAGGTCAACAGAAAGGCTCACATGTGCAATGTCTCAGGTCGAAGGAAGGAACAGGGAAGCAGCATTTTAGCAAAGGCCCAGCCTGGATGTGCCTCCTTCCTCTTTCTGGAATTTGCAGAAGATACCAGCCAGGCCACACCAAGCTGTCAAAGAGTGCCCTTGGGTAAACACGTGGTTCATGTTTCCCCGTAAGGGCTGAGTCTAAGCTCTAGGGTCTGTACCCCCAGAATTACAGCCCCTCTTCAAGCCAGTGGATCTTGAGAACTCTTGGAACTTCAAGATGCCTGTGAACATGAAACTATGAAAGTGAGTTCCATTCTCCTCGGCTTTAGCTACAGAAACTCATTACGAGGACAGATAGGGTGGCCAGAGGGTAAGCCAGCGCAACACAGAGCCAGATGCCGAAGCCCAGGGAGGAGCTCAAGATCACAGCTGGAAGGACTTGGGAGGAACTGGGAGAGTGCGTAGAGAATCACCAACTGCCACGAAAATCCCCCCAGGTTCATAGAGGGGCCAGTTCAGGTTGAAAAAATCTGCTTCAGTGTACAGGGGATGTCAGACGGGAGGAGGAGCAGAAAGACGCCAGAGACAACACCAGTATGAGCAACAAGAGCCAAACGCTTGCTGGAGGTCGCCAGAGGCCCAGGCGCTGGTCTGAACAGGGCCAGCCCTGTCCTTGCCAGACGAGGAAAGCAAAGAGAAATTTGGACAAAACAGCACAAAAGAAAAGCTGCTCATTCTCCTTGATGAGATCATCAGAATCCCGATGATGAAACCTGATAATAACAGCACATACCCAACAAGAACTAACGGGTCAATGTCACTTCTGAATGTGTACAGAAAAAAACTGAACAATTAAATTGAATTCCAAGCTGGTAATGGTGGCTCACACCTGTAACGGCAGCACTCAAAGGCGGAGACAGGATGATTGTTGTGAGTTGGAGGCTTACCTGTGCTACACAGTGAGCTCAGGGCCAGCCTGGACTAGAAAGGGAGTCCCTGTCTCAAAAAACTAAAAAAAAATTGAAGCCTATTTTTAAAATGTGATCATTATATATATTTAAATTGTACCAATAAAATTAATAAAAATACATAAACACAATTAAACAGAAAAAATTCTGTGATAGTCAAGCAGGGCTTACTCTACCATTATAGGGATGAGTATTGCACTAGGAAATGTATTAAAATCACAGTTTAATTTTTTTTTAAAAAAATCACTCAAACCTGTATTCTGAAAAACATTAGCTAAAAACTTTACATTTCTTTCTGAGTAGCCCTCGATGTAATCACTTTCCACAGTCAAGGCAAAATACAACTTTAAAGATAAAAGATGTAGTTTGGCGTATGGCTTCAGGGGCCCCAGTCTCTGGTTGGATGGCACAGACACCGTGGTGAAAGGGCAGGTGGGGGGAAACTGTTCATATTATGGCAGCCAGGAAGCAGAATGAGGGGGCAGAAGGAGAGAAGGAACCAAAGACAGGAATACACCCTGTGAGCTAAGACCCGCCCCGTGACTTACCTTCTCCAACCAGGCTCCAACTCCTCTCAGAATATCCAACTATGAGCCCTGCACTGGATTAACTCACTGATGAATCTGATGCTTCCAACGAGCCAGTCACCTCCCCAGAGCCCCACCTCTAAACACACGAGCCTTTGGGGACTTTTGTGTTTTTTTATTCCAACCATAACTGTTGGCCTTTGAAACTTCCTCTCTGAAATTCAAGGCACTGTGGGACAAACAGCAGATGTCCTTGTTATGCCCTTTCTGAATTCCTGATCCATAACTCCTGAGAATAATAAACTGATTACCTTTTATACACCTTAGTAGTATTTGGAACAAATTACATATCATAAAGCTTCAGTGCTCACCTGGTTTGACCATGTGAAGGACCCATTGAAATCTCTTTACAACTCGATTGATAGTACGTTTCAGCTCAACATGTGCAAGCTGAGAATGCTCTGAGGATTCACACCAACTAGAAAAGCCTGGATATTTTGTGGTTGCCATGGGCAATATTTTTTGTCTTACCTAATAAAAACAGTACTGCACTTTAGGTGTCTTTCCTGCAGCTACAACTGGTAAAATGCTTTCAAAGGGCAGAAGATAATTCCCTTTTCCCAGACCCAGTTCTAATATTCAGCTGAGCTGTCATGGCTAAGGGCATACTCTTGAATCAGATAGAATGTTCTACACGCTCTCGTTAGTCCACTTTCAATAAGTCAGTCCTAGTGCTTGGTCTGGCCTGAGTTATGCATCAGAATAATTCTGTATACTTTCTGTTTATACGTGTGTACTGGGGTGGAGAATGCTTGAATTAGCTTAACATCTGGCACTAGAATTACTGTATGGAAAGAAGTGTCTTTGTTTGAAAAAAACTTTGATAAAGAAACAATAAGAATCCAAGAATGCCCCTTTCCCCATAGCTTCTCTGCATGAGTGAAGACAAGGAATGTATGTCTAACATTGGAGGGCATCAGGGAAAGGAAAGAAATAGAGAGAGGGTGGAACAAAACGAAGGAAGCAGAGACACATGTGAGAACAGATGCTACGATAGTAAATACAGGCTCGGGCCAGCAGAAGACATCCTTACAAGGGGACCCAACAAGGACTGAAGGGAACAAGAACATACAAGGAGATTATTTACCTTGTTTTCTGTACCATGCATGAGGAAACTCTCTTGCTGTGATCCCTTTCCTAACATTTTTAGCAAAATCTGCTCATCTCATATATGGTATGTTAAATTTTTACTTCCTTCAAAGGGCTAAACATTGTGCTTTTATTCATGTAATACAAAACAAAAACTACACAGAAGGATCATTATCCCTGGGAGACCAACACATGAGAATGTGTCCTGGGTATTTACAGAAATCTGGATGAAAGCTTTGGATTTTCAAGTCCATAGTGATATGTACTTTGAGCAATGATCAACTGACCTTCATAATGCAAAGATCTCTTGGATGACATGTGGTTTCTCTGAGCATCTGACGTGCTCAAGGTCCAGCCTATTCCTGACCCCTATATTCTTCCTCAGATTTCTACCTTTTCTCTTTCACCCACTCCCCGCAGTCTATGCCCATAAGCCCAGTCCTACTCCAGGTCTCTGAGACATTCTGGAGATATGAGAAACATTTAACTAAAGCCAGCTGTTTATTTAAGTTGATTTTAAAATCCATCTTGCTGCCCATACTCTCCTGACCTCACACCCTCGTTTTAAAAAGTAGAACCTATCTTATTCTCGGATTCTGGTACCTTCTCTGCTTCCCCACACTGAAAGTCTCAGGACTTGTAATTCAACTTCTGCTTTGGAATCTATCCCTAAATTTCTCCTCTGATATTCTGTCTATTTATTTCCTCCTAGGACTGAGGAACCTTAGGTTCTAGCCCCAGATATGATACAGGCTTATTTGACTTTTACACATATTTTCTCTCTGCTTCCTCACCTTTAAAACACTGTGATTATTGATTCAACAAGCTTAGATACAAGTTATACAGGCTCCTTAACAACATGAACTAGTCATGGGAGTTGACTGGTCTTGGCAAGGACTAAGAAGATGTAGTGAATTCTACCCAGGTTGAGGCAAGGATCGAGACTGCAAGTTCCATCACGTGTTAGGATCTAGCCATAGATTCAAGCAGGTGCAGCGTCTTAGTTCTCAGTATTCAGATGACTGAGCACAAACTGGAATGGTGGCTGGGAGTTGTAGAGTAAGGTTCAGTCCCCATGTTGGGAGATGATGAAAAGGGTAGACAGAGACCTGATGGATTTCTCCAGAACCAAAACTATAAGAACCTGGGTTCATTCAAGGTAAGACCCAGTTTCCGGGGGTACTGGGAAGACAGACTGAAGGGAATTGAGGCTGAAGGTTGATTATTTGGAATAAATCAATGTAATAAGCCAGTTGTCATGAGGAGACCATGGGGGTTATTATTAGTTTACCAGTGTTCTGGGAAAGAGGTACCAGGATTACTTCTGGACACTGGGATCAGTGGCGCTAATGAGATTGCTTAGGTCTTTCCTTTTCTTCTTGAGGTTACACTAGAATGGTGCAAACCAATGGCCTATGGTGGGAGGTGGTAACTGATACATATCTCTCCAAGAAAAGAATCTCAGAGGACGAGGATCTGGCTCAGTGGTTCCGGTGCCTGTCTTGCAAGCGCAAGGACCTGGGTTCGATCCCTGGTTAACCACATACAATACTGGGTGTGGAGACACACACAGCAATCAGCAATCAGCGTGGTGGCTCATGCCTGTAATCCCAGCACTCAGGAGGCAGAGGCAGGAGGATTGCTGTGATGTGAGTATGAGGCTGAGTTCAGGGCCAGCCTGAACTACAAAGCGACACCCTGTCTCAAAAAAAAAGAAAAAAAAGAATCTCGGGTTCCTGTGAACAGTCTCAGATGCATCAGGAAGAATGAGGGCAAGCCACAGCACCCCTCCTGCCCCTAAGAGAGAGAAGGCCAGTGCACGCCTGGACCAGCTTTCTGCAATACCTACGCTGCATTGTTCCTTGATTAGAACATCACACATACTTGTGGGTTTTGCTCCAGGGCAGAAGAAACCATACAGCCTGATACACAGGCTGTTCATGAGTGCTGAGGAAGTAAATGGGAGAATAAAATTACATGAAGTGAGTAAGAAAGACAAGACAAATGGCTGGATGAAAGGATATATTAGTGTGACCCTGAGAAATAGGCCTGTTCCCTCATGTGACATCACTAGCAATTGATCTTCAATCTTTCACTTATAATAAGAAAAATAATGTTCAAAACAAGTTTTTGATGATAGATTGCCAGAACCAGTGAGATGTTTCTTCCCTTGACCCAGTCATCCCACCCTTGAGATTCCATGGCAAAGAAGTAACAAACACAAACATGGAAGTGCACGAAGCTATTTGTGACCGTGTCAGCTGAGGCACATGACTAACAGCAAGGATATTTTGAAGCCATTAAAATGAATGTCATGTACCTTTGTACCAAACATGGGACAAACATCATAAAGAATTTAATCAACAGGAAATACACAAAATGCTGCATCAATTGTTAGTGCAAAAGTGTTGGGTATTTTTCCTTGTCTCTTTTGATTGATTTTATCCAATGTTCTACCACTGAGGCTAAACTGCAAAAGGAATGTAAGAGTTATGTCAGGATATCTAATGTTTCTCTCACCTGCTCCAATTTAAAAAGTGATAAATATTGGAACTCTGGGAAGGTGGCAGAAGTGTGACACAGTGTATGAATGGTTTTAAATCACTGTGTAAAAACAGAGTGACTGGATAATAAAACTAAAGATCTAGGGACAACATTTAGAACACCACTGGGTAACAGAATCCAAGCTACCACAACCACAGACATGCTATGGCTATCTGGGTGGGACAGGATAGAGGAAAAACCACAGGGCAACCGATGGAGTTAAGAAATTGTAAGAAAACTTGAGACAAGATCAAAAGCACGGAAGGTCACTGTGAGAGCAGCAGCAAACACTGCGAAGAGTTCGTCCACTGCAACAAGGGATGAGAACAAAGGGTCCTGGGGAGGCCTGAAGGGACAGGTCCTCGGGCCTCTCAACACGCACCTGTGCAGCTGAGACTGGTCCCCTCACCACAGGAAGCTTCGAGGGCAAGAATTTGACACAGGATAAGACATGGACAAATAAATAAAAGAAAGAAGACTCCAGTCAGAATGGGGAAAAAGAAAAAGTAAGAAAAGAAAATGATTTTTGTTTAAATTTTAGAATACAGGCGCCATCTTTGATACCATATGGAAATGACAGAATGAGTAGCTTTGTAAGGTTATAAAAGCTATTTGAACAAAACGAAACAAACAAAAAAAACCTCATACCAACTTAACCAGTGGGAAAGTATCAAGGTGAAAAATTCTATAAAGGAAAGGAGTAAGCAGTGATATATCATACCTACAGAAGATGACAGCACATGTGTCAGAGACTTGCTCAAAAAGAGACCAAAATAGTGTATAATGCTCTATTTCAAAGAGATTAAAGAACAACAGAAATCAGAGTTAGAAAAATTTAGAAATGGAATTATAGATTTAAAAACTTCAAATAATAATAAAATCTTTTTTAAAAGGAGGACCAAGTTATAACAAAATGCAAATGCAATAAATAATGTCTTAAGGTAACTAGAAAGAGAAAAAGAGAAATTTAAAAATACCTTTAGTTTGGGAATAATTTTAGATTTATGCAAAAATTGTGGAGATTCCTGTATAACCTTCATGTAACCTACCCTAATGTAAATATAACTATGATGCATTTATCTAAACTAAAAAATTATCACTGGTACAATATTATTAACTATACTACAGGCTCTAGGTTTCACCAGTGTTTTCCTTAATGATTTTTTTCTGTTCTAGTAGCCAAAGGTAATTATATTGGAAGGCAACAATATAGGTCCACTTAGTGACCTAACATGTACAATGCCTGGTATTCAAAAAATTACTAATTATGAGAAGCAGAAAGAAGTTGTGACCCATAAGTCACCCATAAGACCCAGTCACTGCAAACAAATGTAGATATGATAGAGATAATGAAATTAACAGAAAAAATTTAAAATAACTATTATAAATATGGTCCAGTGTATAAATAACATCATAAGCATAACAATTATGGAAATGATAAATTTTCTCAAGAGTGAAATGGAAATTCCAGAGCTAACAAATGTGTTTTAAAAATTAGCTAGCCTTAAAAACAGATTGTATGCTGCAGAAAAGACCAATGAACTTGAAAACAAATTTCAAGCTTGTTCAAAGTTAGGATAGTTTCTCCTTTTCAAAATTAACAGAGTGGAGAGTGCTGAAAAGATGTTCGGAATTTCTGTAAACTGTAAGATAAGTGGTACAATATATGGATAATTGGAGGGAGAGGTAGAAGAAATAAAGGCAGAAGTATTTCTGTATTTAATTTAAAAAAAACTGTAAATCCACAGACCCAGAAAGTTCAACAAACCCCAAGCAGGATAAGATAAATGTGAAGTAAAACACACTAAGGCACAACACAATCAAATTGCTAGAAGTCAGTGACGCAGAAAAAAAGTCTGAAACAGAGTTCCATTATGTACAAGGAAAACAGAAGTAGATTATTATATGGTCTTATACATATATAGGAACAGTATTATTTGAAGGTCAACTGTGATAACTGTAATAATATAAATATGCATATCACTGTACATGAAGCAGTCATTAGAAAGAAAAAATTCCTTCACATACGTGTAATCTAAGAACTTTCAAATGTAGTTTAGAAACTTTAAATAAGGATAGATAAAATGGAATATTCAAAACCCAACTGAATAATCCAAAAGATGTTGGGAGGAAGAAGAAAAAATTTTAAAAGAACAAATGAGTATAAACCAAATAGCAAGACGATAAAACTACATCTACCCACACAGATAATTATATTAAACATACACTGTCTACATACTACAGTTAAAAACAGACCCAGAGCCAGAACTACAGCTCAATGGGAGAGGGCTCGCCTGGTATACACAGGCCCTGGGATGGATTTCCAGGACCACAAATCAAAACAAAACAAAACAAACAAAATTCCCATAGACACAACTTTGAGCTGTTTAGAAGAATCTTATTCCACTGTAAATATACAGACATAGATAGGTTAAACTTTTAAATATAGAAAAATATGTACCTTGTTAACACCGCCAGAAAACTAGACTATATTAATTATATTAACTGGACTATATTAAAACTGACTATGTTAATATAAAACAATTAGACTTCAGAATAACAGGAATCATTTCTCAGAGCTGAAAAGGTCATTCCACCAAAAAGATTTTAAATATGTGTTCACTCTTCAATAGAGATTCAAGAAAAAATGAGACAAAAAGTGATTTTAAAAAAAAGGAAAAATGGAGAAGTCCACAATTAGAGATGGAGCTGCCAATACTCCTTTCTTGTTAACTGATAAAACACATCTCCAGTAGGAATAAAGACTTGGGGCTGGGGAGTTATCTCAGTGGTTCTGGCCCCTGTCTTGCAAGCACAAGGGCCCGGGTTCTATCCCCTGGTAACCACATAACAATACTGGGCATGGAGACTCACCCCAGCAGCAACCAGTACCACATACCACAGTGCCAGGCATGGTGGCTCACACCTGTAATCCCAGCACTCAGGAGGCAGAGGCAGGAGGATTGCTGTGATGTGAGTTGGAGGCTGAGCTCAGGGCCAGCCTGAACTACAAAGCAAGACCTTGTCTCAAAAAAAAAAAAAATAAAGACTTAAATACCATCTGTTGACTGACCTGATATATATGGAACATTAACTCTCAGCACCAATGAAGTACACGTTCTTTTCAAGTTCATATTAGAATATTCGGCAAAGTAGAACACATTGTATGTTTATAAATATTTATATTATTATTAAATAAGTCTCAATAAATTTAAAAGAATTAGAATCACACAAAATATGTTCTCTGACTAAAAATAAATTATTTGGAAATCAATAACAAAATATCTACCAATACTTGGAATTTAGATGTCATTATTCTAAGTAACCCATAGTTCACAAAAGATAAACTATACTATAAACTGGAAACAGAACAAATCAGAACCAGAAATGATATATAACTAAAGTCCTTCTTCTAAATACATTTTAACTATAAATGTTTATTACAAAAGAAACATTTTTAAACCAATGATCTAAGCTTCCGCTTTTAAAAAATAGATCACACAATAAATTGATGAAGTATTTAAGAGCAGAAATCAATCTGCTCTTAAACATAAAAATAAAGTCCAAACTGAAAAATTAAGAGAAAGAGAATGGTACAATAGTAATCAATAGTAAAATTTAGCTTCTTCAAGATCTAGAATCCAGACACTGGAAAATAACAACTTGGCGAAGGAAAATAGAGAAGCAGATTCCAGGAACTGGAAAGGAACTAACAGGAAAAATTAGAAGCTATAGGGCTCAGTGATTCCAGTGTCTGCCTGGCAAGCGTAAGATCCCAAGTTTGATCCCTTGTACCACATACCACAACGCCAAGCATGGGGACTCATACCTACAATCCCAGCACTTGGGAGGCAGAGGCAGGAGGACTGCTGTGAGTGTGAGGCTCGCCTGGGCTACATAATGAGTTCAGGGCCAGCCTGAACTACAAAGCAAGACCCTGACTCAAAAAACTTTAAAAAAACAAAACAAAACAAGAGAAGTTGGAAAGATGGCCTACAATACAGAGAGAGAAAAAAGAGATAATCTGGAATCTTTCCTCAGGTCTCACAGCTCACAGGGAGGGAACCTGGGCCCCTGGAAACAAGATAAACACTCAGGACTGGGAGAACCAGAGAGAAATGACAGTGGAACCCACAGCCTTCATGAACTGCGAACAGTGCAGTTTTATTCTGAGAAGACTCCTTCCACCTAGCAGGCACAGTCCAGAAACGAATTCAGGTGCAAGGTCTCAGTATCACCGGAGAGTGCTTGATCAGGCATGATTTGGGGGAAGGGGTTAGATTATTGAAATCTGGACTGCAAGACAACTAAAAAATACCTTCACTTTAGAGCTCCAAATGTTACCCTCCCACAGTGACTGGGTGAGAAATAACCACGGGAGACAGCTTCACACACGGTGCAAGCAACAAAAAGATCCCCTGAGAAGTTCAAATTTAGGCCAGGAAGGACATGAGCCACCCCACCCCCATGGTGAAAAGCCAGACCTGGCTTGAGGTCCACTCAGGTCTGAAAGTGTCTGCCAGCATTAACTATTTGAACTTTGTCCTGCTCCATTAAAATACTGTATCTGGCACATGTCTGAGGTGTGATAGCCTTTCTTATCCCTGAGCATGGGCAAGGACAGGTCTCAGCACTGACTTTGCCACAACCTGAGGCAGAGGGAAGAGCCTCTGCAATGGAGTGCACAACAAGCTCAGAAGCCATAAGGCTAAGTGGAGAAAACCTAGACCCGGGGGCTCCAAGAAGGAGCGGATCATAGAAGAAAATCTCTCGTTCGAAAGGGAGTGAAACTTTTTTTTCTGTTTTTGGAGTCAGTTATTTCTTTTTCCATCCTCCCTTTTTCTTTTTTCCTTTTTTTTTCCTACTTTTTCTATTTGCCCTATTATTTCTTTTTTCTTTTATTTTCTATTTCTCCTTAGTTTTTTCTGCTACATTTATCTAATTCTATAAATATCTCTTTATCCCACAACAGGATTTTTTGACTCACTTTTCTCTCCTTCTTTTCTTCCATTATTTAATTTTTCAATTTTTTCTTTTTACATTCTCCCATTCCCAACACCCTGTATCTCTAATAGTATAACCATTAAGCTTCATAAATCTTTAGACAGGTAATCCACTCTATGTTACTATTATTATTTTCCATCATTAGTGGAGGTATAGTTCTTACATTTAGGAGATATTTGCTGCATGTCAATATTTGATTTGGTTAATTATGTTATAATTATAGATTTCTCTCACAAGGGTAGCATATTATTGGTCCTTACGCTATAGAAATATTCAGTTTGTCTTATATACTATAGCTGCTAACATAGTTGATATTGCCAGAATTGCATAGCTGTTCCTACTAATGGGCTTTCCCTGTATGTTGATACCCAGATTACCTTTGTGACATTAACAATACTGCCATCCATCCTGACAGGAGTGTTAGTCCCATTACACTGCATTACCCCTCCATATTAACAGAGCTAAATAGGGGCCGGGGATTTAGCTTAGTGGTTCCGGCACCTGTCTTGCAAGTGCAAGGACCCGGGTTCGATCCCCAGTTAACCACATACCATACTGGGCGTGGAGACTCACCCCAGCAGCAATCAGTACCACATACCACAGTGCTGGGCGTGGTGGCCCACGCCTGTCATCCCAGCACTTGGGAGGCAGAGGCAGGAGGATTGCTGTGATGTGAGTTGGAGGCTGAGCTCAGGGCTAGCCTGAACTACAAAGCAAGACCCTGTCTCAAAAAACCTAAAAAAAAAAAAAAAAAAAAAAAAAAAAAAAAAAAAAAAAAAAAAAAAAAAAAAAAAAAAAAAAAAAAAAAAAAAAAAAAAAAACAGAGCTAAATAGACCTTGGGATAGAGGTAAAGGATTAAGTTAGACAGGCCCTGAGTGTATCGCTGAAAATCACACTAACAAAGGTCTCCATATTACCCTACTGGTAATGTAGTCTTTCCACTATAGGAGACTATATATACCCAAGCACAAAACAAAACAAATAAAAATAGAAACATGAGATGACAAGGCAATAAAACGCCTCCCAAAACTTCAAACTCCCCCAATATGATCCCTGGGACACTGAAGGGGAGGAAAAGCCAGACAGTCAAGTTATTTGAAAGGCTAAGAGAGGAGGTTAAAACACAGACCAGTGAGGTGCTTGATGGGTTCACAGAAAATATAACTAATCAGACAATTTAGATAATAAACAAAGCAATCAGGGATCTTATACAAGACAATAATAAAAAAGCTAGCTGAACAAACAAAATGATGCAAACATAAGTAGCCAATTTAGCAAAGGACTAGAGTTCATGAAAATGTTCCAAATGTAAACAAATTATATTGAAGTATGGACAGCTGAAGTTACCAACATGAGGACTAGAACAGGACTGTGGTCAAAAATCATTTACCCAGAGATACCTTAAAACAAGAGAACATGAGAAAGTGGATTCAATAGCTTCTAGAAAACATGAGGGAGATGAACCAAAGATTAATTGGAATAAGTGGAAAATCAGAAGACTAATATAAAGGACACAAAAAGCTACTTCACAGCAATAATAGCAGAGGACTTTCCAAATATTGGATATGAGTTAAACGTATGAGAAGATAAATGAGGGACACAGAATGCCAAATAACCACAGTCAAAAGTGAACTTTTCTGTGTCTCATTGTAATCAGAATACCAGAAGTCCAACACAGGGACAGAATCTTAAAAACTGTTACAGAAAAGCAACAAATCACTCATCAATGTAAACTCAATAAAATTACAGATTTCTCAACACAAACCTTAAAATCCAGGACAGCGTGGGTGAAGTGTTTCAGACTCTAAAATATAAACTCTCAACCCAGACTTATATATCCTGAAAAATTTATAGAGAAAAAAATTAATGGGGAAATAAGATATTTTCATGACAAATAGCACCTCAAGAAATTCATAACCATGAAACAAGTACTATAAAAAATTCTCAAAGATACCCTAGAAGGAGAAAACAAATCTAAGAATGCCAAAATATCTAATGCAGTAAGTACACCAGGGGGCATGAATGTTAAGCAGAAAGGGAGAGAGAGTCAGCAACAGGAAAGTAATGCAATGACAGGAATAAATCAATACCTTTCACCAATACTTCTGCTGTGTGAAAGGTCTCAATTTCTCAATCAAAAGATACAGATTGGCAGAATAAATCAAGAAGCAAAATCCAAGGATATGCAGTATACAAGAAATACATTTAATCTAAAAAGAAACACACAGATTAAAAAGCAAAGGTTGGAAAACAGGATTCCATGCCATGGAAACCCAGAAAGATCTAACACCAACACTCTTCAAACCCTTGAAGGGAATAAAAAAGGAAGAAGTTCTCTCCAAGTCATTCCTGGAATCTAGCATCACCTTGATCCCAAAACCAGAAAGTGGCCCATCCAAAAAAGAACTATAGACCAAACTTTTTAAAGAGCAAGGACACAAATATCCTCAACAAGATACACAAACATAGTGCAAAAAATCCTCCAAAGGGCATACATCACGACCGACTAGGAATCACTTCAGGAATGCAAGGATGGTTCAGCATATGCAAATCAATAAATGTGCTATATCATATAAAGAGAAGCATAGACAAAACTCACATGACCATCTCAATTGATGCAGAAAAAGCCTTTGACAGAATCGAACATCCATTCATGATTTTAAAAACTGAAGAAAATAGGTATAACGGGGCCTTAATTTAATCTGATAAAAGCCATTTAGGACAAACCAATGGCCAACATCACATTAAATAGGGAGAAGCTGAAAGTATCCCCTCTAAAATAGGAAACAAGACAAGGATGACTTCTATCTCTCTGTCTCTGTCTCTGTCTCTCTGTCTCTGTCTCACTGTCTCTCTTTGTCTCTCTCCCTCTCTCTCTCTCCCTCTCTCTCTCTCTCATTGTTGAATAGGCTCATATGATGAGGAATTGAGGTCCAACTTCTATTTAGGACCTGAGGATATCAATTTAATAACTTTAAAGAATTAAATCCTGCCCCCAAACCACATAAAAAACCTTGCCAGTGGATCCTTTTTCATTCATACTTTCAGATGAGACCTCATCCCTGACTAAAACCACAAGTACAATCTTTGGGGAGATCCTGAATCAAAAAATCCAGCTCAGGTATGTCTGATCTTTTCACTCAAAGACATTGAGGTGGATAATAAATGCATATAGTTCTAAAATGCTAAGATTTTGGGTGATGCATTATGTAACAATAGATATCTAATACAAGTTGCTTCAAATAAAATATAGAATAAAATTATTCTAAGAAGAAGTGTCCTACAAGAACCAAACAGAAACTCTATCAACATTTATGACCTAGACTCAATAATCATATGACAAGACTGAGGGGTTAGCTTGAGGGTACAGTGCTTGCCTGGAATATGCATGGTTCTGGATTCCATCCCTAGGAGCATCCGGAAAAAAAAATTGTACCATATTACTTCCACCAAAGTCACAAACTCTCCCAGATTCAAGAAGATGGACCATAGATATGTCTCACAAAAGGAGGCATGTACAATGTCACAGTCACTGCAGGAAAACCAGAGACAAGAAAGATTTTGGTATGAACATCTTTGGGAATACACTACCACATGGCTCTTTGGCCTTGCCCTGCAGCATTATCTGATCTGCTCCCGTGTAGATTTCTTCCTGTGCATTCTTTTGCTATTTTGAAACTGAGGTTTTCTTTATCCTTCTCCTGAAACATCTCCTCTACATTTAAGAAATGTTCCAACAACTTCTCAGCATGTCGAAATATCAGTCAGAGTAACACCTCCTGCAATCAGGGAGATCTCAGAACCATAATTTCCAAGAATGTAACTATCTGAAGCACAAAACTCTCTCCACATAAGAAAGATTCCTAATGAATTACAACATCTGGCCACGTGTTCTGAAACATTCCAGCATTGCCCCACAGAACAGTGAGTGAGGAGTGCATGGGACCTGAGGCACACTAGGCCAGGCTGATCCCATAAACTCACAGAACTTCTGACCAAGAGGCGTCTCAGAGATGAGACAATTCAATTTATACTAGTGACGATAGCTACACTGGTGACAGATGGCTATAATAACATGCCTTTTATAACTGAATGAGGTTGATTCTAGTATTCTGATTTAATTTTGAAAATGAGACTTCATTAGTTTGCAAACTCATGCTTCTACTGAATGCCTCCCACCCTTGCAGCTTGAGCCTCATCCTACTTGACTTCACAAAATGCAGGCTTTAATCAAGTTCTCCTGGGAGTGCTGACACTGCCCAGCTTTTTCTTCTATACTTTCTCCCTCTGCCAGCTGCCTCTGAGGGGCCCTCCTGTGTCTCAACCCCTACTGCCCTCAAGATTCAGCTTCCCTAAGCCCAGTTCTGCCCCAGTAGGAGCTGTACAGTCCCCTCTGACACTTCTTATAGGAACAACGCAAACTGAGCTGAAATTTATCATGAAACATGACTAAAGGCTTGGTGAGAAGAGAATTACAACACAGAGAAACTTAAAAACAAATGCTTTTGTTCAGATTTCCCAGGTCCTGGGTTGACCTCTACATTCCTCTCCACTGCTTCCATGG
>PVIR01028743.1:0-21699 GCA_004026965.1 Petromus typicus | reverse complement strand
CCGGAACCACTGAGCTGACTCCCCGGCCCTAGATGAGAATTTCTATTCACTGACCTTAGCGGGCTTATCTAATACATACAGTACTTAATATTATCACAACGCTAGCACGTCAGACTGATTCTGGCACCTACACTTCGGGCACATGGCCACCAAGTGTGCCACAAACCAGTTCCCGAGGTGTGTCCTTTCCCCAACATGAAATATTTCCTTTCGGGGCTGGTGAGTTAGCCCAGTGGTTCCAGCGCCTGTCTTGCAAGCGTAAGGAACTGGGTTCGATCCCCGGTAACCACATAACAATACTGGGCATGGAGACTCACCCCAGCAGCAACCAGCACCACATACCACAGTGCCGGGCGTGGTGGCTCACGCCTGTAATCCCAGCACTCGGGAGGCAGAGGCAGGAGGATTGCTGTGATGTGAGTTTGAGGCCAAGCTCAGGGCCAGCCTAAACCATAAAGCGAGACCCTGTCTCAAAAAACCAAACCAAAAAAAAAAAAAAAAAAAAGAAAGAAATATTTCCTTTCACATACAGTATAATCTTAATTTCATACTATTTCTGGATATATATGAAGTGCTTTGTTTTATTTTGTTCTGGGTGCCAGGAATCAAACTCAGGACCTTGTACTACATTCCCCAGCCCAGTCTATGGAGTGTTTTTAAAATCTATCTTTTGAGTGCCGGGCGTGGTGGCTCACGCCTGTAATCCCAGCACTCGGGAGGCAGAAGCAGGAGGATTGTGATGTGAGTTTGAGGCTGAGCTCAGGGCCAGCCTGAACCACAAAGCGAGACCCTGTCTCAAAAAAAAAACCTAAAAAAAAAAAAAAAAAAAAAAATCTATCTTTTGAAAGAGCTATTTTATGTCAATACAATTTGTGTGTGTGTGTGTGTGTGTGTGTGTGTGTGTGTGTGTTTAAATCAGCAGTGCTTAAGCCAACTTGAAACAAGTACCATAATTAAAGAGAAAATTATAAACATTATTTTTCTGGTTCATTAAATTGCATGCAAGCTTGTAATTAATACATAATTAAAACATTACCACCATATCAAAAGAAATGACAAAAGAACCTACAACCTCATCAGCCTGATACTACAGTGAAGAGACTGAAAATAGAAGTGAATTATTTTATTAACTACTTTTCTTTTTAATTCAGAAGATGAAAGGGTTCAAACAGGTTCAAAGACTCCACTTTACCCCACAGTGCTTTTTCATCTTCTCGGGGCAGACGGGCCTGGGGCAGACGGGCCTGGGGCAGACGGGCCTTCGGTTCTGACAGGCGGTCAGGGCCTGACCTAAGGTTTTGTGGCAAATTCTTGATAAAGGTGAGTAAAAACGTGACGCAGCACAGTGCCCAGGTATTTGGGCCTGGCCTGTCCGGGTGTTTCTGGGTGTCCCTGACCCACGGGGAGCTCACAGAGGTGACTAAGCTGAGACGGGGACCTTGAACCTCCCAGGGAGATGGCCGGTGCCACCCCTGCCGGGGAGATTTGTGGCTTTGCTGCATTAGGCTCGAGTTCTTTCCTGTTGCCTGTGGGCTGTGGACCCCACATAGCCACTGGGGCTCCTCGGCCTGCATTCGACATGTGAGACACCGAGAGCACGTTGTCAGCACTGCCGTGCAGCATTTCCTACATGAACAGCGGCACAGAACTAAGTGAACTGGGGTGCAGTGTTACCGTGTTTCCTAAGTGAACAGTGATCGCTGACACGCAGGACATGAGAGGTGCCAAGTGTCTAATTCCCATCATCTGTGCAACAACGTCAATGTCTCCATTCTGCAAGTGAAGAAGTGGGGTGCAGACGCCAGCCACCCCCAGAGGGAGGCTCGGTGGTTAGCTCTGCAACCAGAAGGAGTCACTGCACTGAGGTGTTGCTCATGTCCCCGTGTGGACTGAGGGAGGCCTGTCTGTCTCCCAGGCCTATGGCAGCTGAAGCGGTCAGAGTGACAGCCCGCGGCCCTGCACTGAATGCCGTGGGTGAGAATCTCTGACTCAGCTCTGTCTGGGACTGTGCGTGCCCCTGAGCTATCCCTCTGTGGAAGTCCTGGCTTGCAGTGTGGAGGAAGGGGGAGGTGATGAGGTCCTGAGGGTAGCAGCCTCTGCGATGGGTTAGCCATGACCCTGTCTCTGCTCTTTGTCGAGGGAAGCAAAGAAGATAGCCTCCTCGAGTGAGGAACCAGCCCCTTGGGAAGCCCAGCCCTGCTGGCACCCTGACCTCGGACACCTCAGACTCCAGGGCTGTGGGGAGGACGGCTCCTGCAGAAGCCACCAGCCCTTGTGCTGAGATGATACTCGCATAACCACCAGCCCCTTCGCATGGGAACAATCTGACTACATGGGCAAAACGGAAACAGTAGAGCTGCCGGAAGTCGTGACCAGTCTGTCACATTTACCCAAAGTTCCTTTAAGGAATATCTTCCCAAATCAGTACATTTGAATATTAGTGTTTTAATGTTAAAGTGAAGTTTAACTTTTAAAATATTAAGTGAATCCATTCCTCGTTAATTGTGAGAAATTTAAACTATTCTCTAATTCAGGTTTTGACAAATCAAAGGTTCCTCAAGGTGCTGATAAGATATATTTCACATTTAAAAAGCAGAACTGTGAGACTATTACCCGGCTGGGTGTGGCTTGGTGGTGAAGCATTTGCCTAACATGTATGAAGCTCTGGATTCAGTCCCAGTCTCTGTACATATGTATGTCGCGTCCTGTTCCCGAGGGCTACTCATCTGGCATCGAACCACGGGCGGGGGTCATCAAGGAGACGGAATGGTGGAGAAGCCTTTATTGCCAGCGCTGTCAGCCCTTATATACAGCCCCACTTCCTTGTTTTCAGCCTCCCCAAACCAGCCCCATAGAGGGTAGTCTTTGTCTATTTGTTTTCCTTTAATCACTGTGGCCTGGAGGGGCCCTCTGTAAATGAAGGAGAGGAATTAGATGCTCTCTGAAGTCACCTACAGCTGTGATTAGCTGTTTACTTGCTGCCTTGCACTTCCTTGATGGAGCCCGCGTTGTTTAGCCTCAGGGGACCCCACATATGTACACACATGTGCACACACATGTGCATACACACATACATACATGCACACACACAACTATTGTGTTAGTCTACTAAGCTGCCACAAGCAAGTATTATACACGGGTAGTTTAAAGAACACAAGTTCATTTTTTTCAGAGCCCCAGAGATCAGACGCCCAAGAACAAGACAGGCGAGCTGCTTGGGTGTGAGGCTCTCGTCCTGCACCGTGGCCTCACGCGGCCTCACCTCATGGTCCTGGGTCTTCCCCTTCCTCCTCTCAGGACACCTGTCGGGCTGCAGTGGAGCCACAAGGAAGATGTCATTTCACTTACTAAGCTCTTTCCTGGCCTGATCTCCCATCAGCCACCACCTGAGGTAGCAGACAGCAGCAGGGCTTCAACACACGAAGTCGGGGAAATCCATGAGTCTGAATTTATCCTTGATCAATATATACACGCCAGCTATACCCACACCAAATAGATCCCTGTTTATCTAGCATCTTCAGAATCGCTCTGTGTGAAAGATGGATTTATACTCACTGAGCGTGGCTGGGGAAATATGGATGAATATATTTATACAGAACAATCTTTGAACAAGCTTTTGATAAAGCAGCTACTTTAGTAAACTTGATCGCATGGTGAATTGGTACTTTGTTGAACACGCTAGGGGTAACAGTGGGACAAATCAATCCAGTGTTAGAACCAGAATCTAACTGCCCCTGTCCCCGAGAACACCACACTGCTGTCTGGGAGAGGCAGGCACAGAGCCACGCACTCCTGAGACAGCAATAGCGGTTGCAAGAAGAGCTGGGTCAACGGTGGGAACATGGCTTTCTGAGGGACCTCAGGACCCTGGTATCTGGGGTGTGGCTGGGACAGGGTGGGGAGATGGCCTTGGAGGTCATTCCTGCTCCCCAACTTCGCCGTCTTTTCCCTGCCCTCTCCCCATCAGGCCCTGGGCCACTTCCAAGTCGTCCCGGCAGTGGGTCTCTGGAGAGTTCACCTCCTTCCTGCCCAGGCCAAGTCCCCTCCATTAGTCTAACAGAGAAAACCTGAGGACATTAGCGGGATCCCCTTTCCCCACCATGTCTGGCTCTAAGTTCAGAACAGTAAGAGTCACCATGGGGTTCGCTGTTCCTTGGGGTCCGGGTGGTGGCAGCTGGAACGTGGCCCTGACTTTCCCTGGCTGGGCAGTGATGCACTGACAATAGGGTGTGTGCTGTGATCTTGGGGCAGTTTCCCTTCTGTCCTTAGTTATCCCTTATTTTCAGGGCTCTGTCTTTCAGGGCACACAGAGGAAACACTGCATTCCTGCGGGCAAACCGTCCTGAGGCTCAGGCCTGGGGACAAGGAGAGCTCCAGGGCCTGCCTGAGTCCGTGCTGAGGCTTCACATGAGTGTGCTGCTTCCATAAGGCCAGCCTGCCGGCGGAGACCTGCAACCCTAAACTCT
Source organism: Petromus typicus (assembly GCA_004026965.1). Classification (NCBI taxonomy): domain Eukaryota; kingdom Metazoa; phylum Chordata; class Mammalia; order Rodentia; family Petromuridae; genus Petromus; species Petromus typicus. Next base: position 17,233 of record PVIR01028743.1, on the reverse strand, counting down.
TTCAGGAGTTCAGGAAATAAGACCACATCGAGCTGAGGTGTCAAGTGGATCACACTGGAAACCGAGGTCATTTCTCTCTGCTCCTGTAACAAGACCACTGAGTCTTCAGAAAGCGCCCGGCACGCCCAGGTTCTGACCCGTAACGCTCCCTGCGGGCCCGGCTCTTGGCTAGGACAAGGGCTGCTGAGGGGATCCCGAGCTCCAGCCACAAGCTCAAGCCACTAAACGAAACATGAAGGCAGCCGATGACTCTGCCTCTGTTGGTCTTCTGTGGAGAGGGAGACGAGAGGCAAGGAAAGGCCGGAGGACCGGGCGGCAATCCTCATCCATCTCCACCCTTTCTGTGCAGTTGCAGCTGAGGCCCTGCTCCCTGGAGACCACACAGCCCCCGACAGCAGCCGAGAGCAGATAGCCACGCTCCAGAGAGCTGGCTGCTTATGCTCCTCAAATGGAGCCCTGCATGTGAAGGGGAAGAAGGAACCGAGGCTTTTGTCAGCCACGAGCCCTGGCAGCAGGACCTGCATTTCCATTCAGCTTCTGCATTGACACTGGCTCTTATCCATCTTCCTGCTTGAGCACAGCGAGCGCTCTGGACAGAGGGTGACAGAGCACACCTCTCCCACCCACACACAGCAATCCCACCTGACGACAGACGGGAGCAAACTCGGAGCAAGGGACCTGCCAAGGACAGGCAGCCGGCCGCCCCCTGGCTTCCGCCTGGCCCCGGAAGTTCCCACTAGGCAAATCTTCGGTCCAGAGAGGGACAGGTGACACGACGGGGTCTGTGTGGCCACTGCCTACCGCAGTCAGAACTTGGCATGGGCTGTTTGCCAAGATGCCCTGGAACCCAAAGCGATCAGAGGCCGAGGAGCCTTTGGTCAGGGCAGATGTGGGGCCACGTGAGCACGCAGCCCGCTGGGCAGCTCCTCTGAACAGGCAGCCTCTCTTTACAGAAGCTGAGGCTCGGTGCCAGGGAGCTCACGGAAGTCTGGCAAACAAAAGTTTTCACTTACTTATTATTTATTTATCTTTGCTGTACATTTCTCAAGGTGATCCAGAAACTTACACCTGTGCTCTGGAGATACTGGGGAGAAACATAAAGCCATAGATTCCTCTAGTCTTTCACCAGGTTCTGCACACACACACACACACACACACACACACACACACATTCCTTCTCTACTCACTTTCCACACCTCTGGACAGAGATCTTTATCCAAATGCAAAGTTCTGAACAGCTACATGGTGATATTAGTTGGGTCCTCACTAGAAGCCATCACATAAGGCAAAATTTATATCTGTCCTGACAGCCTCAAGCTCATCCATATTCAACCCCAACATTTAATGTGATTTCCTACTGGATGATAATTTAATTTTCCTACAAATGCAGCCAATCATCTGCCCTGCACCATCTGCCTTTAAGAACTCAGGACTCTCCTCCTATGGGAACAGTGGTGTAATGCTTCTTATATGTCTTTGGAAAGCTGGGCCCTGTGAAAATCAAAGCTATTATGGAAAGTCTTGAAATTCATGGTCTTTAGGTTTGTTTTCCTCTGCAATCTGGTTTGAGGAAGTTGTATAGTCACAGCATAAGAGCCTCATGCATCTCTTATGATAAAATCAGAAATCTAAACTCCCTATAACCAGTTTGTTTGGGATACCTTGAGGTGGATATGAATGGACTATGCTTATAGTTTCAAGTCAGGGGATGTTAGAAAAAAATGAGGATCTTTCCAAGTATCTGACCACTCTGGAAATTATAGTCTCAGCCCAATGAATATACATGTTCCACCCATACCACAGGGCCAGCTCTCCTGGTATGCATGGGGTGGTGGGCTGGGCGGGCATCTCTCCCAGGTGGCCCACCCAGTGTGGACACCCGCCCTGCCCTCCAGCTCTGCTGTACCTTCCAATGGGCATTTCCTGATTGCCCCCGTCTGGAGGACACTGACTCCTCCGGCTCGGGCTGAGGGTGAACCAGGAGCTGGTGTATGCCCCTGGCCTTTCCCTTTTGTTACCACTCATAAGCTGGACTCAGGTGTTAGACTTCCTGAAACTGAAGGGAATTGCAACAAAAGAGGAAAAAACCCCAAAAACTCCACGGGACTTTCCCCTAATGCAGAAGAAAAGCAGCAACCTAGCACGCACACTCTGTACCTCAGACCTCAGGGTCCCAGCCACTCCCCCCCAAACTTGGATCCCCACTTACTTTTTGGGTGTCCCTAGTCCACCCCATCCTAGGCCTCCCATGTCCCTGGCTCCCCACTTACTCCCCCCAAATAATGGTCCTGGGAATGAGAAGAGGCTTGGTGTGCTCTTTCAGTAACACGTCCAAATATCACTTCTACAGTAGGTTTTGTTTTTCCCTTCTGCTTTCTGATTTGATTGATTCGTAGTGCCAGGAGATTGAACCCAGGGCCTTGGAACTGAGTTACTTTCCCAGCCCTTGGTGTTTTTTGAGACAAGGTCTTGCTGAATTGCTTAGCTGAGCTAGAACTTTTGATCCTCCTGCCTCAGCCTCTCAGTGTTGGGATTACAGGTTGTACCACCAGGCCACAATGACTGGCTTCACGCTTCCTTCTACAGTATAGGCTAAGATTTCTACCATATGAAAAACAAGCGACAATATCCTAGGAAGTTTCTGAACTGCTAAGGATGATTTGGTTAGCATAATGGACAAATGTAAACTTAAAAAGCAGAGTCAGGGAAGGACCTTAAGAAAAGGATCTGATGATGGGGCCAGGGATTTAGCTCACTGGTTCTGGTGCCTGCCTCATAAGTACAAGGTCGTGAGTTCAATCACAGGTACAAAAAAAAAAAAAAAAAAAAAATAGAATCTGATGGGGGGGGTATCCTGCAGGCCTCAGGGGCTCAAACAGAATCATCAGGACCATGTCTCTAGACGCTGTTTTCCTCTGTGATGGGCAGCTAGAGGTGTGCTGTATCCCAGCAGCAGTGAAGTCCCAAAGAGGAAGTACCTCTCCCTTTGCAGCTCTGTGGGGTGAACGTGGGTCTTCTCCTTTGTAACTGGAAAATGAAGCTGTGTGCTGGGCATGCTAGTAGGGGAGGCACTGGGCTTTTCTGTATCATTTGTCAGGCAGTAGGGAGAAGGCCTAACAGGGACAGAAATTACTACCACTGTGCAGTACCTGAAAAGATCATAGGCAAAGAGGCAGCAAAGCATGCTGGGTATTCAGCAAAGTCTTGTCTGGGAAGAGTACAGGAGGGAAGCAAAAGGTGACACGCCGAAGAGAGTGTGAGTACCTGGCGTGGAGCTTCTGCTTAGCCTGGCAGGTTCTGCGGAGGTTTCCGAGTTGGATGATGACAAGAATGGAAGTCCACGTTCAGAGACGGGTCTGCCTCACTGCACAGAGGCTGAGGGTGGAGAGGCCCTTGGAGGAGCTTAACTTGGAGGCTCAGCCTGAGGGATGGCATTTAAAATCAAAAGGGATGACAGCACCCGCCGACCAGGTGGGCCATAGGATATATTAGTTTTGTGTGGAGGCAAAAGGAATTAAAAGACAGAAGGAGAACAGGGACGCCATGACTGAAACAAGTCGGAGCACAAGGGTCTCTCGGTCAGACGGCTCAGGGCTGAACATCCTGCCGGCAGGTCAGGCAGGGAGTTGATGAGGACAGGCCAGGGCTTCAGAGGGGTCGGAGCCGGAGTCTGGAGAGGGAGCAGTCGGAAGCGTGGACCCCACGTCATGAGAAGTGCGAGCTCCGGAAGGGGAGTCTCAAGGACAGAGCTCTGTGGGGGACTGTGGGCGACAGAGAAGGATGAACGAAGGAAACCGGAAGCCGGAAGCTGAGCGGAGTCGACAGGAAGGGCATCCCAGTCCCCAGAGTCCAACGCTTCACTTCCTGTGCTGAGTCCTCAGCCAGCGGGGTCTGCTGCAGCAAACAGTCCCTGCTCTCTGAACACCTGGGATTCCATCCTGGTGGAAGTTGTAAGATTTGAGTTTCTTATCATTAGTAACAATATATTCTACTTGTAGTCTTCTCTCATTAGTCTAGAATCAGGGACTGGCAATGACAGTTGCTCAAACAGCTTCATGCAAAGATGTCCCTGCTGCGGATGGCTGGGCTGCTCCAGGGCCAAGCCAGCAAGGCTCACCTATCGGGTGACAGGCTGGACTCTCCGTTTTCGCAGTATACGGTGGGAGCTGTATGACAAAGATATCCTGGAGAATTGGCTGTCCCTGGAGCCACGACAGAGGACATTTTAATATTTCACCTTTACTGGTTTCCTTTTTCTAGTTATTCCTTGAATTTTAGCCACTTTGGACCCTTTCTCGTTTTATCTGGGGTGAAACAAGGCTTCATCTTTCACTCCCCACACCCTCCTGTGCCCGTCTATCTCCTCACCTGTCTCTCTCATATATCTAATCAGGGTTCCTGTACGTGGTTCAGGTGGGGCACTAAAGTGCACCACAGAAAGGGAATTCCATTTACACAGCAGATATTGTGATTGTTTTGAAGTTAAGGCAAAAAATAAAAACTGTAATAGTTGATTCCAAAATCGTAAGATCCAAATACATGACATTTTCCTGGCAGTAAAGTTTGTAGTTCTAAAAAAGTTACCACATTACAGCTATTTCTGACAGGCAGTGTTAGAAAGAAAGGGGAGTCTCTCAGATGTGCACGTGGTGCTGTGCAGGCTCTGGAGGCCTTGAGTTCATCGGGGTGTCCCCTGCACACACTTGTGGCATGCCACACCTCAGCCAGCTGCACATGGTCTCAATCCATGTTCCCGGCTGACCCTGGGCACAGACCGCCATGTCCCAGTCTCTTACCTTGCTGATCTTTACCCATTTCTTGCCCTCCTCCAGCCTACAAACCAAAGTGCTGTCAGAACGATCTTTCTAAAACAACTCGACCAAGTGTTTTGTTGGTTTAAAGTATTTCAATATTCTCCCACTGCTTAGAGAATTTAACTTACACCGCCAGCCACTTCCTATGAACCCTGTGCTCCAATCACACCAAACCATTTTTGATGATGTGTTTGTCTGCACCACGGACAAGGTATCTGGGAGCTTCAGTTCGCCCTTTAAGAAACCCACTGAATGGTCCCCAGGTGAACCCTGCCCTGGCCACTCAGGCAGGGCTGCCCCCTCCCTTCCACAGCCCCTGGAGCCCGTGCAAACTGGGACGAGCATATTTCAGAACTGCAGAGGTTCTTTGTTCTATGTTTCTTATTACAGGTGAATAGGCAGCTTAATTAAAGGTATGGGAGGGTAAGTATTTGCTGGATAAGATGTATTTGTCCCCAGTAAGGTACTGATGTGCACCCAATACCTAGCACAGAGCTTGCTGACTGACTGAAGAGAAAATGTGGATGTTTCAGAGAAGCCACAGATTTGAGACAAGGATTTGAGAGAAGGGCACAGAAAATGTGTCCAGGGTCTTGAAGACAAGGTGCTGTAGACTCTTCACACACAGGATCTTAGCTTGGAGCTAAGTGTGGAGAAACTCAAACAGGAATAGACCACATCTCATTCGCTATCCGCTCGAGGGGCCTGCGGAGCCCCGCTGTGTTCCGCCAGCTACAGCCGCCACTGGTCTGGTGTCCTGGGACCATCATGTCCTCACAAGGGGACTGTGTCTGGTTTTGTGTTTGGTGTTACCTTCTGCTGGAAGTACCAAACCAGGGCTCTCTACCTTATTAATGTCATACAGGACATTAAATATTATATTACACTCTTATAAATTATATTAAATATATCAATATATTAAATATGTTAATATATATCTCATATATGATATATATTACATTATAATATTACTGTGTTACTGTGTCAGTGACCTAACGCGCACTAACGTGTTTTAAATTAATTCCGATAGCAATGTACAACATAGACACTATTAAGATCCTCAGTTCACATCTGAGAAAAATAAGGCATAGAGAGTTGAAGTAACTTCAAGCCACAAAGCCAGTAATATGATATGATATATTTATAATATATAATAATATAAATATATTAAGTAACATTATACATTATATTAAAATATACATATTTTCTATTTAAAATATAAGATTCTTGCTTCCTTACTCTTTTCTGTGATGAAGGTGGAGTCCAAAAGAGGAGGTGGGGCCCGGGTGGGGTGGGACGTGCAGGGAAGCGACCACGTGTCCTCCTTTCTGACACCCGAGGGCTTGGTTCCTTCCAGACCACGATCTGTGCGGTTTACTTAGGCGTTTCGTGAGCGTCGCCCCGGCTTGCAGGGTTTTACCAGTCAGGAGAGCTCAGGCCTCCACACCCTGCCTCTCATCCATTTTCTAGTCCAGCCTACACCACAGGGCTGGTTAGTAGACACCACTCATTTTACTGAAAGAGGAACTAAAATTCAATGTTTAAACCGCCCAAGGACAGAGGTAGATTAAGTGGTAATCAAGAGAGAGAAAAACAAGACTATTCTGTCACGGGCGTGCTGAGTACAGGTGATTCTGGTAGAACCCAAGGGGACAAGGGCTCCAGCGCAGACTGGGAATCCGCTCCTCCTCCATCGTGCCGTTCCGCTTCTCTGAGAGCACAGGTCACAGCCACTTATTTCAGAGGGACAGAGAGGCACAGACTGACCATGAGTGTCCAATACACGCTTGAGAGTGAAAAAAAACCCCACAGCTTTAAACAACCGAGTTTTTGAAAAATTCCTGTAGCAAGACTTGGGAAGAAGATATTTGTTTCAAAAAAGTACTTCCATTCATAAATATCACTGAAATCTAAAAGGCATTTTCTAGTTAAACATTAATCATTTGTGGGAGCGCTAAACTTGTTCTTCCTGTTTGTAAGTTTCTAGAAACCGGCCCCATGTTTTACATGAATTATATTCTCTGAGTTTATCCTTTACATGGATTCTGAATGTACGTGGCAAGTTCTCACCAGAGCTGGGGGTAAAGCATGTTATTTATATTTTGAACTCTTCACTATGCAGCTGTTCTGTGCCCTCAGTACGAGCAGGTTTGCAGGGCACGTTCTGTAGAAGGCAAGGCCGAGGTACGTGGGGTGGTGTGTACTGCACGGATGGCTCTGGCAATGATTTATGAAAGCAGAGATAAGTCAACACATAGACCTGCAACTCATGCCACCAACGCCTGCATTTCAGCACATTAGTAAATCCGAGTTACAGGTAACTTTCTAAAAAAGTCACTAATGAGTGTTTAAAAGCACCTACCCATTAGGAATTTAACAGTGGTACCTCACTAGAGCTGATAACATGAGATCTGCTAACTGCTCAGACACTGACGCCTACAAGAGCTCTGTCCCAGCCAGGGCTTTTTCAAAAGTTTTCATCTTGCTTTGTAAGGAACAATGTTTTCAATCAGGTGAGTATTAAAGAATGCAAGTTTACTTTTCTTAAAAATAAGTTTATAGGTAAGAAAGTTTCTAAAAATTAAGACCAGCAATTGAGTATTCACAATCCTGCCTGCCAACTTGAACATTTAATATCATGCGGAAAACGCCACTCTACATGGGCAGGTGGAGAAGCAAAAGCAACTCAGGGTCTTCTCTCCCAATTGCTGATAAGGACACAGGGGGCCTGAGGACCTGGGAGAGCCCAGCATCCCCCCTCACAGACTGAGCCCTCAGTAAAACGCCATGATCCACGAAGCTACTGCTGCAGGATTCTGACTTGAGGGTTAATACCTCTCAACTCTGAAAATACTGTTAGACTCACCATCCCAGGCCTTAGAAAAATGACCTTCCGCTGTTCTTTACCTGCTAACTACGTGCTCTCGGCCTAGCAGAGATAAGAGCCGTCCAGGCGGAGCTGGCTCATGGTGCAGGCCAGGGGAATGCTAAGTACGAAGCTTCAGCCAGCAGCCCCGGGGCCCATATTCAGAATAAGGCGTCCTCCATCCCTGCTGTCCTTGAACGCTCGTGCACATCCTCTACAACTGTAAAAATGAACACCATTACTCTTCTTCCAACCTATCTCCTCTTCTAAATTCGCTAACTTGTTCAAACAACAGCGCCGTGGAACAAAGTTCTTTCTGCCACCACTGCTGCCCTTTTTGCCATGAGGGAGGCGGAAAGATACATACGTTCCCTACCCTAACAAGATGTGGATTTCACATGGCAGCAAGTGAAACTGACCGGCATTACCACTCACTCTGCAGCTCTCTGCCCTGTTCACATTGATCCCTTACTGTGTCAGTGACCTACAGTACACTAACGTGTTTTAAATTAAGTTAATTCCGATAGCAATGTACGACGTAGACACTATTAAGATCCTCAGTTCACATCTGAGGAAAATGAGGCATGGAGAGATGAAGTAACTTCAAGCCACAAAGCCAGTAAACACTGAGGTTCAAATCCAGATACAGGGGACCCCCAAGTTACAACCAGCTTGACATACAATTTGGGTTAATTAGGTTAATGGAAGCTTCATCTGCTCCTTGTGATCGGTAGCACATACCGAGGTAAACATCCGGTCTCAGCTGTGCTGACTTAACCAACTTGAGGGACAACTAGCCCTTGAGAACCCACTGAGTTCGACCATCAAGGATCTACTGTCCTCAAGCCCTGGACCTATCTATCCCCTGCCACACTGTTTTCAGAGCACACAAGACGATCATTACCGCACAGGGAACCTGCTCCAGCACATCTTCCAGTCTGTTTTTTGCAAACTCTGCTACTGGGTATTAATACTGCATTATCTCATTCATGAGGACTCACTAGATAACCACAGAACTCCCTCAACACATGACACTTAATATCTCAAAGACCTCACACACCTAACAGTTTAAAGTTGTAATCACTAAAAACAGTTTGAGAATTTACTGCTTTATTGCTCAAACTATGAAGTGTAAAAACTTTGCTTGCTCCATTTTCAGTAAGATTCTGTTGTCATAATTTTTCTGCGTAGTAGGTGTCTACGGTACAAAAATTGAATAACCTAACTTTTGTATTTGTTATTGATGAATAAAACAGTATTCTTGAGGAAAAACAAACAAAAAACAAAAGCCAAATAGCTGACCTAAAATTACAAGATTGTGCTCAGCCAAAGACAGGGCTTCAGGCTTTTGATATAAGAACTACTAGTCTAATGAGGAATGAACACTGGTTTGAGAGACTAATTAAAATTAATTAGAAGTGTCAAGTACCTCAGATGTAAAACGATGCATTATGTAAAAGTACTTTCAAGGTGAATTGAATTTTCAGAACTTCACTTGAGCTAATTTAGTCTTTCAAATGTCTCTCTCTCACAGACACCAACAGCAAATAAAATGTTTTATAAACTGCACATTATGTGGCTCTATGAATGACATTTATAAAGCATGTAATAATCAAATGGGAAATGAACCACATACAATTTTATAAGAAAATGACCGTTTTACTTCCCTCGTGCTACCTTCTGAAAGGAAACTATAATAGACAGAATTACTTTTTTAATCATTTAGTTCACCTTAAATAAAGCAAATGGGATTGTAATCATATAGATTCTATTTCACTTCTGTGCTATAAAATGTTAAACGACATAGTCAAGCAATGCCATCTACAGGAAGCTTTTAGAACAACAGTAACATTTCTGACTTCTTTGAATATCTGAAATCTGAGTCAAAATATTGAAGACACGAATGTGATAAAAAGACCACTAACAATCTAGATTAATACTTATTAGAATAAGTAGAGTAGCCTAACTTCATAAACAGGTGAGTTGTAGCCCCCATGTGTGAACTACAGAGTGGGATATGATGCTGCGAACTTCAAGGGGGGCAAAACCTGCAACCATTCTTTTCCTGCTCTTAATCTTCCCTCTCGAGTAGCACTAGTCTCACCTTCATGGCAGAGCCTCTACGTTTTCAGGAAAGGTATTCTAAGTCTATTTCAGTATTTGAAACTCAGTCCTGCTCATTTTGTCTATTTCATATAACATCGAGTATCAAAGTAGTCCACTGTCGTCATGATTGCTAGAATACACTTTAACTTCCCTTACCTTTATTCTCGCCTCCTGGGGCAGCAGACGCTAAGCACTTTTCTGATTGCACGGTTCTCAATTTAGGCCACATGCCAACATCACCTGAACTCTTTAACAATACCACATCTCTACTGGCTGCTTGGGGGCTGGGAATAGCTTCATCTTGCTGTCACCCCCCCAGGCGACCTCACCTGAGCTCTGCCTGAGAATCACTGCCTCCCTGGGATTGCAATCTGCTCCCTAATTGCTGCCATGCATTCCCCGAGTGGCTTCTGGTTCCGCTGTGCACGCTGCAACCCACGCAGCTCACGCCCACACCCTCTCCCCAGGTGCGGGCGGTGCAGAGTGGTCGGCCAGCTGTATTCTGCCAACCCTGCGACTGACGTCACAGCTCCTGCACCTGCACTACGATGTCGCAAGGTGTGTCGCCCTCCGGCCCCTATCAGTTCGCGGCCTCACAGTGCCCGCTTCACGCCCCCATTCTGTCTCAAGGGTTCACTGGTTGGGCAAACACAACCTAGCCCAGAGAACCAGCTGGTGGTCCCTCTGCACAAGCTGATTTCCAGCAATCCCTCACCAACAGGAGACTGGAAGAACTAAATCCCATACCGAACTGCTCTTCCAGAGAGGGCTGTCCCCCGGCTTCCTGGCTGGCTGTAGAATGCAGGGTGGAGAGCATGTCCCGGCGCTGGCTGACCTCATTCCGCCGGCCCTGCCATGTTCTCTGACCTAGTGTTAAGAGTTACTCTACACCAGGAGAGAAAAATTTTTCAGCTTTGTCACAAAGGACTTTCCAATACACCCAACCAGTCAGTACTTTAGGTTAGTTCCAGAGGCAGGGGGCGGTGGAGGTATGTGTGTTAACTGACACATAAAGAAGTGTGACTAGCGGGACAGGGAAGCGAAGAGCGCACCAAGGCCGTGACTTAAGCAAACACACAGGGAGACTGACATCAACTCACATGCATTTGGGTGAAGAAGTCAGGGTTTCCTACTGTAAACCTAGGGGCTGAAACCCACAGCAGTGATGTTAAGTGAGGGGTGTGTGTGTGAGGAATGGGGGTGGGGAGAACCACTACAGTTAATGTCAAACTTTAAAAAAAAAAACCAGTTTCAGTCAGGAAGTGGTCACCTGTCCTCAGAATCTCGCTAAAAATGGCTGGTGTTATCCATAACTCCCAGAGTCTCCACATTTCAACTGCACTAACTGTGTGGGGAACGCTGCTAATGAAACGCTAAGGTGATAGGAACAAACTATTTGAAAAAGCAGAGCAGAGCAAACTGTAAAGATTCAAGTGAGCCTGAAAGGCACTTACACACTTTAGGATTTTTATCCTTCAGAGCTATTTCTAAAAGATTCACAAAGTCACAAGGTCTCAAAACAATGTTTATTTTAACACATAAAATGTGGCCACCTAGCACCAATTGCCTGCAGATGTCAGGGTCCCATCTGGTTCCCACTCTTCAGAATGGATGTGATGAGAAGTCCTTGAAGAGTCATCTCCATGGGCAGATGATTATTGTAACAAAAGACAACATGGAAGAAAAGTCATTGCATAAATGCACCTGGACTACACTGGTAGTCACTGAACAATCTTTCACTGTTTTGTAAACAACTTCACAATCACTAGTGTCTTCAAACCAGACTTCGCTGGAAAGAAAACGGCACAGGCTCCGGGAGCGCGTAAGCCCCAAACTGGGCTTTCTATCCTCGTCACTCTCCTCCCAAGGGAAGACCAGGCAGAGGCACAAGCTCTTGTCCCCACATCTCTTGATGAGTCTTCTCAGTATTTAAACCACTATTTAAATCACTCACACACAAACTATGATAGAGGACAAGATTAAAATTTTGGCCAATATAAGCATATAAGACAACAGTCTCTGCTGTTTTTAAGTAAAAGAACATTCAGGTATAAAGGATATTACATGAAGCAGAAGATAAAGCTACTCATAATTACATAAAATGAAGCCTTTTAAATTTATGTATCTTGAAGACAAACTAAAATATACTGATTTGAATTTAGAATATTATCATATAGTAACAGATATGTGTCTTCAGAAACTGGATTAATTTATCTCCAGTCACCCGGAAACACGCTGCTTCCCTGTTACTGGCAGACTTCAGGCTAACCTCGACAGCACTTCTGCATGACAGACTTGCAGTGCTGCTTTTAAGCAGAATGTGATGGAGAGCTAAGTGATCCTACGCTGGACTTCAGGCCCGCTGGGTGGCAGGCAGCCAGGCAGGCAGTCCGTAGTGGTTGTCATCCACGTATTGGTTCTCTAAGGACATGCGGGAAAGTCTGTGAACAATCTTCCCATGCTGCATTCCCATGCTGCATTGAGGTCTTTAGCTTTACCCATGTTGGCAAAGGTGTGGGGGTAAGACGGCCGAAGGTGTCACGATGGCAATTTCTGTAAGTAGACAACGAACACAAAAAATTGATTTGTCCCCACCAACTAAGTTCTTAGTGAGTACTGATTAATAAGCAATTCAAGTGAATGATCCTGTCTAATGCTTACGTATGCCTCTCAGTAGACACCCAAAGCACAAGCAACCCAGGAAAAATAGATGCCCTAGATGTTATCAGCATTATAAATCTTTGTGCTACAAAGGATACACCATCAAAAATAAAGACAATCCACAAAAATAATATATTTGCAGATCATACATCTGGTGTCTAGTATCCAAGGTGTGTAAAGAACTCTATATAACTCAACAATAAAAAGTGATTCAATTTGAAAATGGGCAAAACACTTCTCTAGAGACACAAGCACTCAATAACATTAATTACTAGGAAAATGAGAATAAAATGACAGTGAAACTATTTCACACCCACTAAGATAGCTATAGTCAAAATGGTAGACAGCAGCAAGTTCTGCTAAGCATGTGGAGACAATGGAACCTTCGTACACTACCTGTGGGAAGCATAAAAAGGTACAGTAGCATGATGGTGGACCTACGTACGGCATGTGTGTTAATGGTCCAGTAGCATGATGGTGGACCTACGTACAGCATGTGTGTTAATGGTCCAGTAGCATGATGGTGGACCTACGTACGGTATGTGTGCTAATGGTCCAGTAGCATGATGGTGGACCTATACAGCATGTGTGCTGTAGGCCACTATCTGTTACCACTGAAAGCTCTAAAAGGTTTGCCATCGCTGGTAGCTTTGGAACATATTCCTCAGAAAGTTAAACACATTCTAGATATATAGCTAAGAGATCTGAAAACGTAACACTTACGGAAAGAACCTCTATATGAATGTTCACACACCATTACGGCCAAAAAGTGAGTGAACGGATGGGTGAGATATACATCCGTCTTCACAAAGGAGTTATTTTTCAGACATAAGAAATAAAAGGTTGCAGCACGCTACAGTGTGGAAACAGTTTGGGAGGAAGCAAGACGAGAAGGCCCACAACATGCTGTTCCATTTATAGGGCACATGCAGAGAGGCAAACCTCCAGATTCAGAGATTAATGGTTGGAGGCTGGGGACTAGAGGAACTAAGGAGCGACTGCTAACTGGTATGTGGTTACTTTTTAAATGAAAACATTTAAAATTAGAAAATGGTGATGGTTTATGCAACTCTGTGAGTATTACTAAAAAACACTGAATTGTATGCTTCAAGGTGGTGAATTTATGGTATGTGAATTGTATCAATTTTTTAAAAAAGGCTTTTATATCCAGAAACAAAACCTCCATTTCAAAAACATTCTTACTTTTCAAATTATACAACACGTTCAGCTAAAACTAGATCTCTTAAGATACAAATTTTTCTTTATATCTCTAGTAACATGCCATATGTAGGCTGCTTTGAATCACTCATCCTGTCACCTTCTTTTCCTACATTTAGTCCTAACATTTATCTTGTTCTTTAAATGGGTTGTATTTACTTCTGACTAAAAGTCATCTAATTAGAAAACTTCATTTTGAACAAAATGAATCAAGCCAAATAAATGAGGAGTACTAAATTTCAACATTGTTAATTTATAAAATTCTTACTCTTTGCTTACACCAGTCATGTTTACCAAAGATGCTGAGCACACCAAGTGGACGAGATTTCATACTTCCCTTCCCAGGGCCTAGCCAGGTGTGTCACTGATGCAACCAGTGTAAAATGGTGTTGTTGTAGCACATAAAGCAGCACCACACGAAGGGCAAGGTACACAAATTTTATCTGAGTTCATTTTTCTTATGGACAGATCTGCCTGCTTATACAGTCGTTTACTATCACAACACTTTTCCTCTGAATGATTGGGCAAAGTTCCCAGAGGTTAGAACTGGCATTTCAAATTCTCACGGAGATAAGAGACTCAGCTGAGTCACCTGTCTGGGTTAATGCCAGGTGGTAAGGGCTGGTAAGTGTCTTCCAAGGACCCATGTTTTAAAAGCTTACTTCCCAACACAAGGCATTACTGGGAAGTGACAGAAACTTAACGGTGAAGCCATTAGTGGAAGGCCTTCTGGTCATTGGCGGTCCCCTTTAAGGGGACAGTATGGCCCTCACCCCTTCCTCCACCAAAAGATCCTGCCAGGGAGTAAGAGGTATCACAGGTACTAAAACGAAGCCAGTTAAACATGGGCTAAAACTGTTAGCTAGACAAACGTCTCCTTTTAAGCTAATAACTGCTAACACATCTAATTACAGAGCTGTATTATTTATAGCTGGAAGAGATCACTGACCAAGAAGCCTGCTGGGCTGCAGGCTTAGCTGAATGGCACAGCGCTTGTCTAGTATATATGAGGCCTTGGGTTCAGATCTCAGTGCTGCACAAGCAAAAAACCCTATATACTTTAGTATAAGAACCCAAAGAAAGTTAAGGTTAAGCAATCTTAACACTAAGCATCAGTGCAATTATTACAGCTATTTTACTGCATCAAAATCAAGGCCCTGACCACACATTAAGCCCAGAGAGTGACCAAATGATGAAATATCAGAGGATAAAAAGCTAGAAATTACTGATTTTTTAGTCTTACTGATTTTTTCTTCCTAATGTAAATAATATGAATATCTTCACTTCGATACTCTTCATCATGTTTTTCCAAAGGAATTTTTTCGAAGTCAAAGTCTAGCTGAAGGAGCTGTAAGTTGAAAAGAAATATACTTCAAACTCAGTACATGAACTGACCTACAGTGACTTAAATCACAATGGCGGTTACCTCTAATGGTAACGGGGAAAGGCAACATGGGAAAACTTCTGAGGTCTTGAAAATTGTTCCACATCTTTATGTAGGGTAGTAGTGAGTTAATAAGCACTTGATATATGTACTTTTTACACAGGAATTTTTCCTCAATAAACACTACTTAATATAAATGTTTGGGGGTATTTTTTGGCAGTACCGGGGACTGAACTTGTGTTCCAAGTCCTTGTGTTTCCAAGACGCTGTGCTACTGAAGCTAAATCTCTGGGTCAACAATACAAAAATTTCGAACCAGGTGTGGTGGCATAGAAGCCTACAATTCCAGCATTCTGGAAGGTGAAGGCAGGAGACTCTAGAGTCCAAGCCCAGCGTGGGTGATCGCAACTCAATGAGAACCTATCTCAAAATCTTAAAACATTTAAGATTTAGATTTAGGGCTTCAATATAGACCAGTGCAAAGGTCCTGGGTTCAATCCCTGGTACTGCCGCCCCATCTCAATTACACATTGTTTCAAAAGTTCAATGACAGTCTTCAAGAAACAAATGAGACAATGATGCAGGGATGATTCAACATATGTAAATCAATAAACATAATACAACTTATACATAGAATCAATAGTAAAAATTACATGAACATCTCAATAGACTGAAAAAAAGTCCTTGGATAAAATTCAACATTACTTTATGATAGGTATAGAAAGATCATACCTCAATATACCTAACAATCTTTTTCTTCTTTTTTTTCCTTTCGGTACCAGAAACACTGAGATATATTCCCAGCCCTCACTCAATATAAAAAGTGACATGTGCCAGGGATTTGGCTCAGTGGCATCAGTGGCACCACGCCTGCTTTTTTTTTTTTCTTTTTAGGTTTTTTGAGACAGGGTCTCACTTTGTGGTTCAGGCTGGCCCTGAGCTCAGCCTCCAACTCACGTCACAGCAATCCTCCTGCCTCTGCCTCCCGAGTGCTGGGATTACAGGTGTGAGCCACCACGCCCGGCACTGTGGTATGTGGTACTGGTTGCTGGCGGGCGTGAGTTACCATGCCTGATATTGTTGTATGTGGTTACCAGGGGATTGAGCCTGGGCCCTTTGAGCTTGCAAGACAGGTGCTAGAACCACTGGGCTAAATCTCTGGCCCCAGAATAGGGATTTTTAAAGAAAAGGCCAGAATGTGGGGAGAGAAGGAAAGGAAATAGAAGGCAAAAGAGAAGGTAGGTGTGACCAAAGCACAATACATATACGCATGAAATCGTTACAGCAAAATCTATAGTTTATACAGCTAATATGTTAATTATAATGAAGCAGGAGACAAAAGTAAAACATGAGAATAAAGAAACTAGTGTAGCCTGTTATCTGATAGTTATATATTTGCTTTCTCATTAAACCAAAGCAGTCCTTTCAATACACAGAACTGTATCGTCATATGAATGTATCATCAAAAAGAGACAGCTGTAAAAATGAGAATCACGATGTGTTATCTATTGGTACCAACCCTCGATGCTGAATGTGATCATAATATATATATAAAATGTACCAATAAAATCAATTAAAAAAAGACATTTGTAATGGGATAAATTCCTATCCACATAAAGACTGGTTCCTACTGCTAAAAAGGGTAAAAGATATATGAGGTGCTACATTCACCTTTTACAACTTCCCGTGAATCTTTATTTTTAAAAGAGACCCTGAAAATAGCTAGGTAGGTAACAAGTTTCATTAAAATGTAAAGACACGGGGGCCGGGGATTTAGCTCAGTGGTTCCGGCGCCTGTCTTGCAAGCGCAAGGGCCCGGGTTCGATCCCCGGTAACCACATACAATACTGGGTGTGGAGACTCACACCCAGCAGCAACCAGTACCACATACCACAGTGCCGGGCATGGTGGCTCACGCCTGTAATCCCAGCACTTGGGAGGCAGAGGCAGGAGGATTGCTGTGATGGGAGTTTGAGGCTGAGCTCAGAGCCAGCCTGAACTACAAAGCGAGACCCTGTCTCAAAAAAATCTAAAAAAAAAAAGTAAAGACAGAGAAGCAAACACTCAGAACCTTCACATTACTTCATGTATTCTCCAAAAGCAATGTCTCTATCATCAATGCTTCCAAGTCACTTCATACTCAGAAGCATTAAAAATCTCATCAGAGGGCCGGGGAGTTAGCTC
>PVIR01028742.1:0-21682 GCA_004026965.1 Petromus typicus | reverse complement strand
ATAAGTGAAATAAATAGGTCACAGATAGGTACATATCGCATCTTTTCTCTGGTATGAGAAAATGAAGATGTAAATGAGTCCTAGCATTGTATGTTATATATTGTGAAATAGAAAATGCTCAATGTAAAATAAGGTGAAAGGGGACAATGTTGAGATTGTAACAAAAAAGTAAGGAAACAAATTTTATATATATGGGGGGATGGTAGGGTGGGTGGGGCTATGGGAAAAATGAGAATTAAGTTGTGTCTAATACTGGTACAAATCCCTATTATGGAGTGCAATCATGATGTGTATATTTAATGTACCAATAAAGATAAAAAATATATATATACAGCATACCAAGTACCAAATGCTGTAATACGGTGTTGGCTAAAGTTTGCCTCGAATCCATCAGCATATCCTCACACTGAAGGTGATTTATTTAATTGAAATTAGGGACCATATGAGGATGAGATATTATCAAGCACTACAATGCATTAGAGAAGTATTTATGTACAAATCACATGTTCTTTACAAAACTGTTACCAACTTGTCTAGTTGGTAAGAAAACAATTCTAAGGACCTGGTCATGTAAGGATTTGTTTCACTTATTCTCCATTATTGTACTTATGGCATGCTCTTCTGTATGATTTTCTGATTTACCCTGTTTTTACCAATAGCCTCCCAACCTCTATTCAACTCAATGAACTCATCATTTTCCTAAGCTTCTTTCATTTGTGATCAGCCCAGAAACTCTTAAGTAGAAGTGTATACAGTATGCATTTCTGTTCAGTGTCTCTGCTTGTAACGGTCACCCTTCCACGTGCTGCATTTCCACCTCTGTCCTCCCTGCTTCTTGTCTTGCACCCTTGTACCACCTGTGCTCGTCCCTCCTTAGGACTGTGCTTCCAATGGTCTTTCTACCTGCTCACCTGTCACCCCTCCCACGATCTGAGGAGCACAAGCCACGCCCCTTGCATTGGACCCCGCCCTCCTCCTCTGCTCTCAACTTGCATCTGCATTTCGGATTCTGCACAAGCCTTTTTGCATTTGCTTTCTTTCTGTGTTTTCCATTCCCTTCTTCTTCTCAGCTCTCCATTTTCCTTGTTTTTAGACAAGAGTATCTATATCCTCTGAGTCATCATTTTGCCTTTCTTCCTCTTTGAAATCCTCTCTGTTCTCTTTGGTCCAGAAAAACACCACTCACTTTTGAAGTTTTATAATACGCACTAGGAGATAACTAACGTTGGAAGGCATTGTACAGGGACACAGATCCACATCTTCGTCACTGGATGTGATGCTGGGAAGTTTATTTTTCTCCTCCCCACACTGAGAGCAACAGCAATGATCATTCAGTACACATCAAGTTCTTAGAAAACAATATTAGACAAAAGGTAAGCAAGCAGCCAATATTAGCCATGATTATTTGATTATTTTCAGTCTTTTTTTTTTTTTTTACTTTTTCTGTTTGTTTAATCATATTTATTTTTGTGGATATCTTATCTCCCTAACTCGATGTTTCATCAACTGAACCCAATTTCCTAATATTTTTTTCTGTCCCCTGTAGCACCTAGGATGTACCTTATTTACACAAATGCTTCTTTTTGCAAACAGTTTGGTTTGCTGCCATTGCAAACTCTGTAACTGGTGACCAATGTGATCTTGACAGTCTTCCCCACAGGAACACAAACGCAAGCACCTTCCCCAGAATCCTGAAGTAAATTAAGTTTGTGAACAGAGGTGCCACTATACGGTATAAGTAAGTGGTTTTTGGTGGGTTGAGTTGGTATTTAATGTAACAGAATTCACAGCCAAGAGTACTCTGTCAAAACTGGCAAAAAGTGTTTTTATAAGTTTCTAATAAAGTTAAGTTTTTACATTCTCAAATCAAAAGTTTTTGCAAAATGGAAGGCATAGATCCAAGAGAAGAAAGTGTTATTTTCAACCAAAAGCCCAAGCTAAAGTTGAGTATAGTTAAAAATAGCTAAGGCAATGGGAGACTATATTTAGAGTTCATCTTATTATTTCATCTTATCTATCAAAATATGTTTACCAAAATCTATTTAATATGCAAGTTTTATATAATAAAATTCACACTATTTTACTGAATATATAACATAGGCAAATAGCACCACTCCATAATAAGCAAGAAGAAAAAAATATAACAAATTGGAGCATTTCAAATTATAATTTCATTGTGCATATAGTAAGTATTACTTTGGGTCTGCAGGTCAAAATAAATAGTAATATCTTATCGTAGATAAATTAAGAATAAATAAGAAACTCTTTGGATAAGAAAATGTTGCTATGGAAACCCTAATGTTCACAAGCCACTTTTTGAAAACTCTTCTACCTTGCCAGATTTTTCATGTTTAACTTTCTTTCTAGTTTTTTTATTTAAGAAAAACAAGAAAGTCCTCTCACTGCCTGGGCTCCAAGTGTAACAGTGACAGTCTCCTCTTTTGCCTCCCATGATCCATTGTAAATAACCTGCCCCTTGCTCCACTCCACAGCATGAAGACGACTGAATAACTGTAAAAAGGGGTTGACGAGGAGCAGTCTCTGTCCACAGCTGGACTGCAGCTGGGCACTGGGGCAGGGCCCGCTTCACCGAGGCAGTTTGGGGCTGGGTCACAGCATGATGGAGGTGCCTTGTGAGACTCAAGTGTCACCTAGTTCTGAAATTCTTGCTTGGCACAGAGCTGTCTGCACCCCTGAAGTCTGTGTTGTTAGAGACAGGGAAGAGGAGGTTCGTGCTGAATGAACAAATAAGTCAACAGTATCAGAACTCAGCACAGAAATTTTGGGCTCTGAACTTTGTAAATTATATTTATTTTCTTCTCCAAACAGCATACATGTGGCATCACCACCTCCCTGTCTGGGGAGTTGGGACTAACAAGGCTTCACTTACTTCTGTGACATGAGTCTTCCCTGCCTTCTCGGCCTGAACTCTTGTTCCTCTGTGATGTTTCCTTGGGAAGGATTCCCTTTCACGTTGGGCCTCTGGGGTTGAGCTTCGAGACTGTTCGGCAGACTTGTCACTCAGAGCAGGGTTCCATGATGAACACCCTGCCAGCTGGGGAGGAGCCTCCTGACCTGTTTGTATCTGTCTTGCCAGAGGCTGCTAGAGTTATTCCTAAAACTCCTCATTTACTTTCCCCAGGGCTACAAACTTAGTGAAGATGCATGGATCAATAAGATACTGCAACTTTCAATTAAAACAGTTTGTCTTTAGGAGGAATCATGTCCGGTTCATAGCAATCTGGACACACAGTGTGCTTTCTACTTGTGATGCTACAGGATTATCCATGGGTGTGTTATGTAGAGGAATAGAGGTCACTTGTGTCACGTTAAAGAAATAGATCCTAAATCTGAGCATAACAAAGAGCCTTAGCTTTCTGTACTTAGCGAGAGGCAACAAAATGAAAATGAGAGCATGAAGCTCACATCTTTTTACTGGCTCCTTCAACCCTAACTAACTGTGCCGTCTTCCTTCAAATCACCGAAGGCAGGCCTCTTGAGAGCTCCCCAGAGGAAAGGCTCTGAATTTACTCACTAATGAACAGCTCATCTGTTTTCATACAACAAGATAGGAATTATGCCACAACTTACACTGAATAGAGCTCCAGCAATTGATTACTATGCTGCCTAGTTTTGTAGGTGATCATTTGCTTTAAAGAACAGACTCAAATTTTGCTCTCTATGTTGACTTGATTCTTCCTTAAAATACCTATCATTATTTATTTGACATAGAAGGGCAACCTGATCTGTATTTTTATAAGAATCAAGACAGGTGTGTGGAAACAGACCAGGCAAGCAGGGTGCTGTGGAGGGTGCAGGGAACCTCAGCAATGAAATAGTCCCATGCCATTAACTGGTGCTTTGGTCTGCAGCCTTCCCGCCACTACCCAGACTGAGCCAAATGTGCAGCGGGAGACAGACTCAACAGGCAGGGAACAGCAGAGGTCATGGGGAACCTCAGCAACAAAGAAGTCCTGAGCCTTAACTGGCATCCAGGCCCACAACTTTCCTGCCACTGCTAAGACCACACCAGAGGCCAGTGAGGACAGATTGGGTAAGTAAGATATGCCAGAAGTAGTGCAGTGAGTCTCAACAAGAGGGAGCTGGCGGCCACTGACCAGTGATTGGGCCTGCAGCTCAACTGGGAGAGACCAAAATCCTTGGAATCTCTATTTCTTTGTGGGCCAAACTGGACACAACTATATGGAAAACAGCCTCCAAAAATGCCACCCGCTTCTCTATGGACACTGAATAAGTGGAGCTGTAGTACTGGAACCTAGACAGAAGCCTTTCATTACTTCTTCCACCCGGTTCACCACATTGAAGAAAATACCCAGTCCAAGAATGAAGAAATCCTGTAGACTACAGCTTTTGGTGAGTTGGTGGAGTCAATTCTACCCACAAGATCCTGGACTCTTGCAGAGTTCAAGTCTGTAGAGACTCATTGAGCTTAACTCAGGCATTATGCTCAGAAAGTAGACTAGGGATGATGGATGTTCTCTTGTAACTAATGTTCTTAGTTGTGTGTGTTGTTGTTTGTGGGAGTTGGGGAAGAGGATGCAGCCAGAGTCCTAGTGGCAAACTGTAGTCCTCCATCAGTCTCACAGCATAAGGATTAACAAACGACGAACAACAAAGTCATAACCTTGAGAAAAAGGCTGAGCCCAAGCTCGACTCTTGCCACTCTGATCAGTGGCAGCAAAACCTCAATACTGCAGCAGCAGAAGAGGGAACAGAAGAGGCCATAATTTGAGCTCAGCGCACCTTTATTTGATGCCAACCTTTCACATACCCATAATCCTAGCATGCATAAAACAGAGCAGTCCCACAATAATCCCTGTGGTTGAAGATTACATAGGGTGGGGCAGACATTCTTAAGTCCCAATAAGTCCCAATAACTCTTAAGGCCAATAATCCTAGTACATTTATAAGGGTTCCAGAGATCCAACAAAAGAATGAAATACTGAAAGCAGCTAGATAAAGGAAAACACACACACACACACACACACACACACACACACACACACACACAAAGGGAAGCTCATCAGGATCTAGCAGACTTTTCAGTGCAAACATTCAATGCAAAGAAAGCCTGGAGTGAAGTGTTGCAGGAAAAAACCCTCCAACCTAATTGATGTATCCTGCAAAACTGTCTTTCAAAATTGATAAGGAAATAAGATATTTTCATGACAAAGAAAACCTGAAAAAAACTTCATAAATATGAAACCTGCACTCGAAAACATTCTAAAGTATATCTTGGAAAGAAATAATGAAAGTTACAAGCCCAAGAGACTGATCACAGTGAACCCATTGGGCCAGACAAGAAACTGAATGGAAAAGGGCAAAGATAAAGACTACAAGATCTGAGAACAAGAAAACATGACAGTTCTAAATCTGTCCATATCAATTATAACTATAAACATCAATGGACTCAATGTGCCAACTAAAAGACACAGACTGACAGAATGGATTAAGTAGCAAGATCCTACAATCTGCTGCATACAAGAAACACACCTAATTCAGAAAGAAAGCCATTGATTTTTAAGCATTAACAGATTTACAGAGAAAAATTGGGGAGTAATCCCTTTTACAATCACATCCAAAAAGTGAAACATGTAGGAACCAATCTAACAAAGGAGGTGAAATACCTCTACTCTGGAAACTACAGAGCTCTGAAAATGGAGTTTGAAGAGGATATCAAAAATTGTAAGACATTCCTTGTTCATGGGTAGGACTGTCAAAATGGTTATACCCCCACAACTACTATACAGATTCAATGAAATCCTGATTGAAATTCCAACAGTATACTTTTCAGATCTAGAGAAAATAATTCAAAAATTCATCTGGAATCACAAAAGGCCTAAAATAGCAAAAGCAATTCTATGTAACAAGGACATGGTAAGGGTATTACAATCTCTAACTTGAAACTATACTACCAAGCCACTGTAATAAAAACAGCATAGTTTTTATTACAAAATAAGAAACCTGATGACCAGTGGAGTAGATTAGAAGACTCAGAAATAACTTAAGTACACTAAGCCATCTTCTCTTTGAAAAAAGAGACAAATATCCTCAATGGAGGAAGACAGTGGAGGAAGACAATGGAGATTCTTTAAAAAATCATGCTGGGAAAAATTGGGCTTTAACTCGACAAAGACTTAAGCTAGATCTAACTCTTTCACTGTGTACTAAACTAAAATCAAAGTGGGTTAGAGACTTCACTATTAAAACACAAACACTGAACCTGTTGGAAGACAGGGTAGGTAGAATTCTTGGAGACATTAGCTTAGGGAAAGATTTTATGAACCAAACCTCTATAGCATGAGAACTAGCAGAAGGAAACAACAAATGGAAACTCATCCTATTAAAAAGCTTTTGTACAGCAAAAGAAACAACCACAGAGCTAAAAGACAACCAACAGTATGGGAAAAAAAAATCTTTACTAGCTGTTCCTCTGACAAAGGGCTACTATCTGCTTAAAAAAAATTAGCCCTCCTGTCAAATTTAAAGACCCATTTCAAAAATGGGCATCTGAAATGAACAGACACTTTTCAAAGGAAGAAGTAAAAGCAGCCAAGAAGCACATGAAGAAATGTTCAACATCACTGCTCATTCAAGAGGTGAAAACAACACTGAGATTTCATCTCATTCCACAAAGAAAGGTTGCTATCTCAAAATTAACCAGCAATAAATGCCTGCAAAGCTGTGAGGAGGAAGGAACCCTTCTCCATTGTGCGTGGGACTGTAGACCGGTACAACCATTGTGGAGATCATAGTGGAGATTCCTCAGAAAACTAAGATTAAAGGTCTCATTTGATCCTGCTATTCATCTGCTTGGAATATACATGAATGAATTAAAAGAATCATATTGTAGTGACATATGTGCACCAATGTTCATAGCACCTCACTTTATGGCAGCTAAATCTTGGAAACAACCCAAATATCCATCAACTGGGGACTGGATAAAGAAAATGTGTGGTTTTTTTTTTTTTTAAATAAAATGGAGTATTACTATGCCACAAAAATGATGAGTTTAAGTCAGATATATTCAAATGGACATACCTTGAGGATACAATCATAAGTGAAGCAAATAGGTCATAGATTTGTAAATACCATATCATTTCTCTAGTATGAGAATATGAAGATGTAAATGACTTCTAGAATGTATGATAGATTTTGTGAAATAGAAAGTATTTAAAGGGTAGGGGAAAGTAAGGAGGAGAAAGAGAAAATATGATCTTAAAAAAGAAAGCATATGTATACAGGGGGTTGGGGGGTATTCTAGGGTTGGTAGGGAAATGGGTAAAAATGAGAATTAACTCATGCCATATACTGGTACAAATTCCCAGTGTTGAATGCTATGGTGATGTGTATATAAAATGTACCAATAAAGAATTCAATTAGAAATATTTTTAAAAAGAATTAAATGCACCATTTAGATCTGAAATGCTTTTTTTTTAAAAAAATCTAATTGGTTTAAATGTAAATCCTCAGTTATTGCTTAGAATGACTAAGTAGTCACTAAAATATTCTAGTGGGACTGTCTCAAGGGATGGCTGAATTTAAGGATTCAGTTAACTGAGGGGTCTTCGGTCTCTAGCCTCTCACATGCCTTCAAGTTGGTGAGCAGTCACCACAAGTACAATGCAGTACACAAAACAGCAGTTTCAATGGAGGGAAATGATGGAAATCATTTAATAGAGAACTTTGATTCTAGTCCCTACTTTATATGGAGTATACAACTGAGCTTCTTATTCCTAAATTTGTTTAACAAATGGATTTTATTTTCTGGTTGACCCCGTTTTCTTCTTTGTAGATTACTCCAATAGACGTTCATGGTTTCTGGCTCTGTTTCTTCATGTTACACTCAGTTATTATTTAAATGCTAAGTGTTAATTATTAACACCTTACACCTGTCTGGCACTTAACTTCAGTGAGAAATATTTCATCTGGATCTGTTTTTTTCTTCCATATGCATTTATACATTGTCACATCTAATTCATTTAATATCATTTAACCACCTGGTTTTTTAAAGGAGTATTCTAAAAATAAGACTAAATAGGCCAAAACTAAATTTAAACTGAAGTTTACTTACAAAATGATAGTAGAAACTTATATTAAAGCATGTGGATAAAAGTAATTGCAACACATGTGAGATATTTTTAAACTGAAATATATTTTCAAAACACGATTGCTTTCAAATGATGCTTCTGCAACTGTGTTGATTTTTACATTGTTTAGCATTAATTTTCTGCTAAATAAATCAAAATTAGCTGTAGGAATATAATGTTTCCAAGTGTGTACTTTCTCTAACAGTAGAAAAAAATGTGGTACCCTTTAAATTATATGAATTTCAAAAGAGTAGCTGTTAGGTTGAAAATTATTAGCTTAAAAGTAAAATGAATTTAGGCTAATATGGCAGTCTTTACTAGCTGTTTATTAAACTAGAAGGACAGTTGGTGAATGACATTTTCACCAGATACTCATATACTGGTTCATAGCCTTATTAATCCATTGTAAAGGAATTCTCAAAATTCCACTTGCTAGACAAGCCTGGGAACTCCCACAAGACAGTAAACATTGTGACATTTCATAAATAGGCAAGAGTAGTCTGACCGGGTGCAGTGATATCTTTGACACCTTTATGTCAATAAACCTGGATGATAAGGAGAGGGATAGATTTGATACAGACTCCCTTCTCCACACAATTTCACTCAACTTACATGATATTTTCTCTTGGAAAATCCCTGGGATATACAGAATTTATTAAACCAAAACTACTGAAATATAATGAAAGTTTCTTTAAAGATATATCCACATACCTGTCCTGAGGGAAATAAGTAGGACTATACAAAATTACTTCTTCTGATGCTTCTGGTCCTGCTAAGGGATATAATTCCTTGCAGTATTCTTTCTATGTTTGATTTTATTTTTTTTTCTCAATGCTTCACATTTGCTATTGTCCCAATTGACTTGCCACTATTTAAATTACTTCTCAATGGGATATTTAATGGGATTTTTGTTTATTGGGAGCAAATATTATTTTAAATTATCTTATTCGAGAGGAGGGAAATTTTGATCCCACTAGTAATCTCTTAAATAATTTAACTTGGTCTGAGAATTACTATACTTCTTGGTGGTAGGTGGATAACAGGGTCTGTGCTTTTTCCTTGGATCTGAGCAGCACATCGGTGCATTAACATCTTTCCTGTCTCCAGTTTATGTGATCAAATGAATAATCACACTTCCGTTACAACCTTTCACTTTGTCACAAACATAAGAGAATATGCCTGAACAGAGAAAATAATAACTCTAACAACAATAATTGTAGTAATAGTGATGGCAAAGATGAGATAATACTTTTGAAGGTAGAGGAATGGCGCTCTTCCTGAAGGGAAAATTTGTAAAGAATAGGGGAACATGAAACGGGGTAGTACACATCTGGAATCTCAGTACTCTGCCAGGCTGAGGCAGGAAGATAGCAAGCTCAGCCTGAGAAATTTAGCAACTTAAAGCAACCCTATTTCAAAATTAAAAATAAAAAGGCCAGAGGATGTATAAGAGAATGAAGGGCATGGGGTCAACCCCCAATATTAAGGGTAAGGAAAAAAAAAAGAAATAGGAGGAAGAATAGAAGGAAGAGGAGAAAGAAGAGGTAAGGAAGAAGAACAGGTACACTTAAGGAGAGAAGGCCAGTTTGGAACATGGTCACCTGAATATTTAATTAAAACATGCTGAGAAAAAGTGTCATTTATATTTTCTACTTATCATACTATGTTTAAAAGTTTAAAAGAATACATTGGATTTTAAGGAAAAAAACATAAAATCCCCAACAAAATTCGGTAGCTCCCAGAGGCCATAGTCTCAGTTCACCAGAACTCATTTTAAAAATCATTTTGATGATTTTTCTGGTATTTCCTTCATGCTTACAAGTATTAATGCCTTATTCTTATTCTTTCATTCTTATATTTCAGACATCATCCATGGATTCTTGTAGAAAGTGGTTCAGTTCTATTCAGTAATTTTTTTCCTTCCCTCTCACATTATCTTTTAAGAAGCATCTCTTGACTGGAATGATAGACTTCTCACACTAATACACACACATGTACATATCTATACACCAGACTAATTTATTGTTATTATGTTTCTATTTCTCAGATAATTTTTCTTTTAAGTGCAAATCAATAACTTATTAATCTTTATTTGTAATCTTTCAAATGGGGAAAATAACAACTTTTTATTTGAATGATCACATTTTGACAAATCTATAATAATGTAATAGATTAAAAATGGGGTAAAGAATAAACTATTCATATTTGAAGCAACGAGGGTGAGTCATACATATATTAAGCTGGGTGGAAAAAAAAGCCAGACTTGAGAAATTACAGAATGTGTTGCTTTTGTGTATCTTTTGTATGATACTGAGAAAGGCAAAAACAGTAGAGCCAGCACTGCTCAGTGGTTGCCAGAAGCTGAGACTGAGAGAGGCCTGGTTGTAGGATAAGGAGGGGCCATAAGGAGGTGATCACATTATTCTAGAGCTCAGGGGGGTTAAATGACCTGTGTATTTTCAGTACAAGCAGATCTGAACACAAAAAGCCCTGAATTGTACTGCACATAAATTATATCTTAATTCAAAAGCTTCTAAAAGATTAAAAATAATACACCCATTTATAGTATAATTGTTTAACATGCTAATCTATCTGCCAACAGGAAAAAGCCTGTTTGGTGAACACTCACTCACTATGCCGGGTGACCCATCACTCACGGAGTGCTCCCTCTTGCAGCTACCATTCTTCCCACTCATCATGACTGCTGGGCTTCCCCAGGCCTCACACATGCCCCTTTCCCGGGATGTCCATCCACCATCACCCCGGGATGTCCATCCACCATCACCCGGGCTGCGTGCCTTTTCTGGGAGGGCTCTTCTTTGTTTGTTGCTACTTTTTCCCAAAGCACAGTTGCAGACCAAGGAACAATGTAGCTCCTATTAACTTTGATGTAAAATACATTTATATATACACGTAAAGATAATGCTCTAAGGTGAGATAAATCAGACACTTGAAAAGGAGATTCAGAACCTGTGGGGGGACATCCTGGATACAGCGATGGCCAGGCTGCTCAGGAAGGGATTTCCGAAGGTTTTCTGAGAAGACAGCATTCACTGGGATGGAGGAGAGGCAGGCTGGGGACAAAGGCTCATTCTCACAACCCAGACTGAATTAGATAATGAAAGATCATCAAAGATCTACAGGGAAATAAGCAGAGTCCTGAAAAATGACTTAGCTATGCTTAAGCCTTTGGAGTTAAGGAAGAACACCATGTGCTGCCTTATAAGAACTGCATTTCAGTCCCTCAGGCCTTCACTTTTCTGATCCTTTTCCTTATTTTACAACACTTTGAGCCATATTCTCTCCTCCTGAATCTTCTGGAAAACTTTCTCTTCCTTAAGGCCTAGGTTCATTATTTCTTTTCATTCCCAAATAAAATTAGCTCCTGGGTTCCTGCCCTCTTGGTGCCCTGATTCAGAACTATTCAATACAAAACACAAGCTAGCTGTACAAATGTTTCATTTCCCATCTACAAGTAAAGAAAATGTTTCATTTTCTTCCTCTCTTATGAAAAGGGTAAACAATTAAAAAGACAAAAAAAGAAAAAAATATATACTCTAACCTCTTCAAGAAAATCCAGTCACTTTCTTTTTAAAAGTTAATTTCCTGGGAACTAGTAGAAACAATCAAAAACTGG
Organism: Petromus typicus; assembly: GCA_004026965.1. Lineage (NCBI taxonomy): Eukaryota > Metazoa > Chordata > Mammalia > Rodentia > Petromuridae > Petromus > Petromus typicus. The sequence continues at coordinate 9,934 of PVIR01028742.1, read as the reverse complement.
GATCTCATCTTACTAATAAGCTTCTGCACAGCAAGAGAAACCACCAACAGAGTGAAAAGACAATCAGCAATATGGCAAAGAATTTTATCAGCTGTTTCTCAGACAAAGGACTACTATCTAGGGTATATAAAAATTTTAAAAAATCAACTCCCCAAATGTAAAGACCCAATTCAAAAATGAGTATCTGAAGTGAACAGATACTTTTCAGCTGAAGAAGTAAAGGCAGCTAAGAAACACATGAAGAAACATTAGACATCGCTGGTCACTGGAGAGATGCAGATGAAAGACAACATTGAGATTTCATCTCATTCCACAAAGAATGGCTGCTATCACACAGTTGACCAACAACAAATGCTGGCAGGGATGCGGGGAGAAAGGAACCCTTCTCCACTGTTGGTGGGAATGTGGACTGGTGCAAACATTGTAGAGCTCAGGGTGAAGGTTGCTTACTAATCTAGTATTTGAGATCGCATTTGACCTTGCTATTCCCTTGCAGGGTATATACATGAACGAAGTACAAGATTCATATCACAGTGACATATGTGCACCATATTTATAGCCGCCCAGTTTGTGATCGCTAAGTCTTGGAAACAACCCAAACGCCCATCAACTGGAGACTGAATAAAGAGGATGTGGGGTTTTATTTTTAATAAAATTGAGTACTACTCAGCCATAAAAATGATAAATTTGAGTCATTTATACTCAGATGGACATACCTTGAGGACATACTCATAAGTGAAATAAAAAGGTCACAGATGTGTAAATTTCATATCTTTTCTCTAATATGAAAAACTGAAGGTATGAGTGAATGCCAAAATATATGATAGGTATTGTGAAATAGGAAAAAACATGTGCAAAAGGGAAAGGATAGATAGGGGAGAGTAAAGAAGGGAAAGAAAAAATTTGATAACAGAAAAGGAAAGAAAGCTTATGTATATGGGATGGGTATTGTAGGAAGGGCAGGGAAAGGGGAAAAATGAGAATCAAGATGTGTCCTACAAGTGAAAATTCTCAGTGTTGAATGTTATCATACTGTATGTTTAAAATGCACCAATAAAGTTGATTTTTAAAAATGTTAATTCCCTTGGTTTGATGTACCCTCTTTCAGATATGTCCCAAATATTTCAGGCTCCTTCCCTCCATGGGTCCTTAGGTGGGAAGCCAGAGTTTCCACCCAGACTCTGTCCTGTGAAATTCCGCCAACTCTCCCACCTTATGTGCCTTTACTTTTATACCTGTCTTATGACAAGGTTAACTGAAAGTTTTTGAGAACTTCTTTCTGAATGGAAACTGTAACCTTTTCAGAAAACATGCCAACTGTCCACTTGAGAAAGAAATGTTATTAATTAGAGGGCCTCTGGAACTACTTTAGTGGACCCACGAGGACTCTGAAATTTCTTTTCCTTGCTAAAGCTGTCATTCATTTGTAAAGAACTACACAGAACTCCTTCAAGGAAGATAAAAACATGTAAGCACGGGCTCTGCAGTTCAACACTATTTCTCTTCCTTCCTACACTCATCTGACCTTGGAAATGACTGCTCGAGCCTCTAGGACTTCGGAGTAAAATTCAGACCCCAGCTGATGGCTGTAACACTCTCGCTTCCTCCTGGCCCGCAACTCACCTCTGGACTCCTCGGGCACTACGCTTCACACTGCCTCTCGTACCCTTTGATGGCTCCCTGAGTGTGTCATAATGCTTTTTTCTCCTCCCTCTTCGCTCTGCCTTCTGTTTTATTCTTTTTACTTTAGCTTAAAAATAAGTACCAGAAAGAGACTTTCTTAAACCATGCATCTACAATATAGTATCTCGCCAGGGATTTAGACTACTTTGAAAGAAGAAAGGTGCAAGCTCTACCCCCAGTACCTCAAAAATAAATAAATAAAAATCAAACAAATAAAAAAAAATAACATCCTCTAGAGGTTATATCTACAGTCCTCCACTCTACCAGCTGAGCTGTCGAAGGGAAGAGATTTATTTATTTATTTATTTATTTATTTATTGAGACAGGGTCTTGCTGTTATAGTTCAGGCTGGCCCTGAGCTCAGCCTTGAACTCATAGCCAGCCTCCTGCCTCTGCCTCCCATGTGCTGGGATTACAGGCATGAGCCACCATGCCTAGCAAACTCTCAATGTTGAATGTGATTATGATGTGTATTCATAATGTACCAATAAAGATAAAAAATTTTTAAAATAACGTCCTTGTTTTTCCCTATAATACTAATAATTTCTTGTGCTCTATAGGGCTTAAGCTTTCATCATGTCTAGACACCTACTTCACAAGGGCAAGGTCCCTAACTCTGGTTCCTGACATCTCTCAGAGATGGGCAGACTGTTATGTTAGTATCGATGCACTCCTCAGAGATGCAACCGGGATTTTTGTGGGGGGACAACCTGAAGAATTCCACCTCTTGGGGACAGTGTCACTGTCAGGAATGAGAAGCAGTAGTGGACAGTCACGGTGTGCTAAATGACATTAGGGTGACTGCAGAGAACAGCTGTGCACTGGGCTTGACACAAAACTAGAAGAAATGATTCAAAGTGTTTTTCCATAGAGAAATAATAAATGCTCATGGAGAAAGAAGTTTAACATGATGTAAACATTACATAGGTGCATATATATATATATATATATATATATATATATGTATGTATATGTGTGTGTGTGTGTGTGTGTGTGTGTGTGTGTGTGTGTAATGAAACATTACTGGTACCTCCTGAATTCCTTCTATGTTTAAGTTTTTATGCGTTGAGTATAAAATAAAACCTAAAAAAAAAGCAAAAGAGTCTCATCCCTAGGGACACGATGAGAGTGGATTTGTCAAAACCTTGAAAAATTAGAATAACTAATTTGTGACATTAGCCCAGAGGAAGAGGATCAGACAGTCTGGCAAATACACTAACAGAAGCATATCTTTTTCCTAGGGCAACTGTGGTGGAGGAACCACCACAGTTCCACCCCTAGCTCCATCCCTGGGATGGAAATTTCTCCTGGTTCCATCATTCCAGCCAGGCTCTCAGGCATCAGATGTGTCTGTGGCATGGAGGGGAGTTGGTTAGTTTGTAGGTCTTGTGGAGGCATCTCAGAGCCCAGAGTGCTCCGTAAGTCTCAGTACATATCACACTAGTAAAAACAGTTCCTCTTCCTTTTTAAGTTTGTTTATATCATACTTATTTTCTCAGCCAAGAATAATCCTCTACCAAAAGTATATTGGTTTCTTTCACATCTCAGCTATTTTCCTTATTGTCAAGCTATTTATAATTAGGTTTATAGTTCATACATACAAAGCTGTTAACCATGAAGTCAAACTCAAGAGAAGGCTGATACATCACAGGGACTGCAACTTTCGTTAATTTCTATGGATGACAAATAGGTCATACGAGGGTGAATAGACTGAGTAATATAAAGGAACGCTAGGCTGAATGTCCCACTAAGAGTACAGCGACTACATTTTTGTGTGGCAGTTTTAGTAATTAGAAATGGTTCTCTCTCTTTTGTTCATCCAAAAAGACATGGCTACAATGTGGCCTACCTATTATAACATTTAGATATCATAAATTCTTTAAAAAGAACAGAACAGTCTAAAAGTCCTGGTATGAATATTGAAGTAGACATCTGTTCCTGTCCCTAATGATACAAAGGTCCCTTCCATAACCCCGGCTCTGAGCAACAAATGGAGAGAGTGGGTGGTCAATACTTCTCAGACCCTGTGTGCTTCTTCCCAAGCCCAGATACAGGCCACAGGGTGGCTGTTCCTGTGTGAGTGGGATCCTTGATTTCATTGGGAATGAAAATCTCATTTCACAGAAGCTGCAAACAACTTGTTTCAGTGTATTGATCCTGATCCACAGAAATCCCGTTGCATCTCCTGCAATACTTACTGGAAGATGTCTGCCAGAACAATGGAAGGGAATGTGTTAGCTGCCATTGCGAGGCTCCCTTGGAATCAAAATGCTAGCTCTAGGTCTTTGTTCAATAGACACCTCCATAAAACAAGAAAAAACAGTATACATACTTCAGAAAAGCACTTAGAATGTGATATATGTTAAATACATAACTATTTAAAAATATTTAATTAGTGCATTATGAGTGTTATTTTCTCCTGTCTCACCGATTATATTGGCAAAGTTCCAATATACTTTGCCAATGATGTCATGCAGGAAAAGGAGCTTTTAGACATGGCTCCTGGGAATGAAACAAGATGTAGACTTTCCAATGGGAAATAGCAGGTCAGTGTTTTCAAAGGAAGCCATCAGCAGGTTAATTTGTAATAGAGCAACATTCCCAGCAGAAAGGCTGGTAAAAGGGCTATCACAAGGTTCTATGTAGGCATAGAGAGAAGAAAATGTTTTATCATGATTGCTAAAAAATGACTATAATTCAAATTTTTAAATAAGAGTATACATATCAAGGCCTAAGAATATGGAAATTTGTAGTCTTGGATACCTTGTGTGAATAAGTCATGTCATTTACTAATTGCTTTATTGTGAGCAAATTAGTTATCTACTGTAAACTTTAGTTTGATACTCTGTAAAGTGGGAATGCCCTGAATTGTTTCAAATAGTTTTTTAAATTGTGAAATAAGTACATTTTATATACACATCATGATCACACTCAACACTGACAATTTGTACCAGTGCTGTTTCAAATAGTTTTGCAAAGCATCATGTTTGATATGGAATGTAAACACATTTTTGCTTTCTTCCTGATGATTATTTTCCCAAGAAGGAGAGGGGGTCAGAAGTAAAGCTGCAAAGGAGAAAGGGGGGTTGATCCAGCTGGAGAAACAGAATTTCACTCACTGAAGATGATGGGCACTTGTAAGAGTTTAATATCTGATAGTTTTAGTATATCTCTTCTTTCAAACCAAGTCAAAGCCTCCTTTTAGCATTCATGGAAATGTAATAATTCTCCCATTTTGAAAGTTACCACGTACCATTTCTGAGCTACACATACAGAGTCACAGCAAGTGTTTCTGTGAGAGTTCAGCATGGTGGAATGGCCTTTTCTTTTTATGCTACAAGGTGTGAAATAGTCTTTGTAAGAGTCACTGCTATTACCGTCTGCATGACAGGAAGGCAGGCTACTTTTGAAATGACTTGACTCGGACAGATTCCCAGTGATATTTCCCAAAATGTGCTACCAAGAAATCCGTACCTAATAAGGCCTTGCTATGATGAAAAAGAACACAAACCGCTGGAAATCACTTTATTCTGGGCCGCTTACCTCAGCTTAGAGTGCAGTGCTTTTGAAACAAGGCACAGGCTTCCAGCCACAGACTGGTGAGGCGTTTTGACTCAGGACAGTGCTTGCTTCCCCTCCAGCTTATGAAGAGGAAAAGGGGAAGAGAATCCAGGGATTATCCTCTGTTAGCCACGAGGTGATCTGGGTCACTTTGCTAAAGGAAAATGACTTCCTGTTTTGTGACAATTATTCCTTTGCCGAGGATGTTATAATTCTATGGGCCATTTTAGTTTCCTAGAAATTTTCTACTTCTCAATGCCATCGTCTATAATTTACAGTATTGTTTTTTGGGGGGATGTGGTGCTGGGCATTAATCTGAGCCACACCCCCAGGAATAGACTTTCTAGTACTGTGCCTACAACCCTTAGATATGCATCATGCATCTCTGCAGCTGTGTGTGATCTGGAGAAAATTTAGAAGTGGCCTGTCCTTTAAACTGCGCTGTCTTGTCAGTGTGCACAACTATGCTGGAGGTCACCAGCTGCACTCTGCTGTCTAACGAGCTCCAGAGTGGGGTCCTCGCCTCCAGACACAGTGGGTGGAGGGTACCACGTCACCATCTATCAGAGCACTTGTTACAGGGCCAAGGTGTAGGCCTCCCCTTGCATTATGCTCTCATTTCCAAAAGATGAAACCAAGTCATGCCTGAGATACTAGGGGACGCTCCTTCTAACCAGGCTAGAGTCCTGAGAATACCGAGTGGCCTGTCCAAATGGACCTGCTGAGGGCTGGAAGGAACCACGGAGAGTAGTAGCTGACATGAAATGTCTACGCATGCGTGCACGCGGGTATTATTTAGGATAGACCGATCACAAGAAGCATCCGTAACACTAATCCAGAATTCTGCTCTGACTTATGCCGAAAATACAAAGAATGTGCACACCAAAGCCAATTTTCCATTGCACTTTTTCCACTGATTATGTTAATATGATAAAAGAGACTCAGCGTTCTGTGAGTAGCAAGTAAATAAGATTCTAATTATACTGTTTATTGATAGACTGTTTATGTGTAGATTTTTTTGGCCACTCGTGTGTAACAGTCAGGAAGAGTAAACCTTCATACTCACCTATCCCTAATTCCCATTAAAGAATGCCACTGGGAATTTGCTAGCCCGTTAGCAAGTCAGTGGTGCAGCTTTGGAATCTGGTGGCTTGCTCCATACATGGGTGTAGTCAGGCTGGACCAGTGCCTCAGCAGTTTTAGGTTTCTCACAAATCTCTCACACCTATGCAGCCTAGTTGGGTGGATATTAATCATAGATGTGTCTTTAAACTTATACACAGTAAGAGAAATTCACTTTCTAGAGAGCATAGATAGATTTCATGTACTCCACAGCCATATGCTGGTACTGGCTGCTGCAGTGGACAGCAAGACTAAAACATCTCCATTATCATGGAGAGTCATCTCTGAAAGCTGTGGTCCTGATTTTCTAGGAAAGAGGGAGTCTTTAGGAAAATAATCAGAAAGTACAAGAAAAAATCAATATATTTGCTGTGTGCTTAATGAATCAACTATCACAGTATAAAGAAAGTGAGTTTTAAGACAATATTAAATATTAGCCAACACTGACTGACAGTAGGAAAGCAAGGAGAAGCAAATAATTCTATAGAACTGGTAGATGTACGGAAGGTAGGTCTCTCCAGTGTGTGTGTGGGGGGTGGGTGTGCGTGTGCATGCATGTGTGTAGACATCAGGGCACACAACCAAGAAGATAACATCTTTCATATTAAAGATTCATGAAACTTTGGATTTTAGAATGTAATGGAGCAAAGGTGGCTTTTCAATTTTCAAGCACTAATACATCACACCTGTTCTCCTTTTCTCTGTGAAATTCCACTTTCTGTTCTCCTAAACCAAGATGCACTTCTGTTTCTGAAATAGATTTATACTCTTTCCTTACCTTAACGTTTGTATCATGGAGACCTATTTTCTCTTGCATCTTTTTTGGTAAACACCAGCTAATGGAGACCTATGCTTTTATACATTTCTGAATTAGCTTATCTAGAAAATATTTATTTAAAATCTACTGAGTAGCGTGCTCACTTCAGTAGCACACATACTAAAATCTACAAGGTATCATCTCCTAAAAGAGAATTCTTTCAGTTAAGAAGCCGCGGACTGGTGTGAGAATCAGAGCCATAAACAAGTTGAAAGTTCCACTGTGCTGATTGTAGTCTAGGAGGTGTGATTCAAAGGTTGTCACTGTGTCCCAGGAGATGGAGCAGCCAGCGCAGTTTTCCCGGGGAGATGAGCTCTGAGAGAGTAAGTTTTTTTTTTTAATTGAAATCTTTATTGGTACATTACATATACACATCATAATTACACTCCACAATGGGTATTTGTACCAGTATAAGACACAACTTAATTCTCATTTGAGGGAGTAAGTTTTGAGTGAGAAAGGAATTAGGGGAGGGGTGTGGAGTACCAACACACAGGTGCACAAAGGAGTGAGGCAGGGGCAGTGGGGTCTAGACAAAAGGAATAGGGCTGGGGCTGGGGATTTAGCTCAGTGGTTCCAGCACCTGCCTTGGAAATGAGTTATATCTGCAATAGCAAAACACAGAAAGGGGATGAGGCTGGAGTATGGATCCTCCTGCAGAAGACAAGACTTGTGAATCTAGTAAGAAGTTACACACTGTAACACATTTCCACTCAGAGTCCAAAATCCATTTCTGAAAATCAGATGCACCATATCATAATGTATGTATAAAATGCACCAATTTTAAAAAAATGGATGCACCAGGAAGAAAATTATCAGGACCTATTAACTATTATTTTAAAAGTGAGAATTTATAAATTAATGAGAATTACACAGTAACTACAACCCTTCATCTAATTCCTTAACACACATATCTGCTATTACATACATATACATAATAACCCAATATGCTATATAAACCTAGTATATTAGGGTTGGCAATGATCTTAACATCGCTTTCTAATCAACAATGAATATGGTCCCAGACAGTGGTTTTTGAAAAAAACCTACCAAATTCTCATAATCTATCATTTGTATTTGGTACAAAACTCAAGGTCTTTCTAACAACTAGTTTTCTAAAAAATGTCACTTGAATTTTAGAAACATAATTATACATCTTTTCTATAAAAAATGCCCATTGAAAATATTGTTTTAAAGCTAGGTGCATCCTGTGAAGTGTAGATGTTAAAAACCAAAATAGTTTCTCCTTGAAAAACTTTATCCCCTGAGATGTTTGCAGAGTACATCTGAATATTACAGTGAATGTATACTGTGTATAATGGTAGCAAAACGAACTCAGGATAGCTGTCATCCAGCGTACCCCTTCTCACTGCTCTACCTTGAAGAAACTACTATCCTGAGGCCTAGAGCTCGACTAATGCTAATGAATGTCCCTCAAAACCATTACACCTCTAGAACATTCTATAAATGGAAGCATTTTGTGTGGATCATTCAGTACTGTTTATTAGACTCCTCAATGTCAAAGTGTGTCTCTGGAGCACATTTTCACTTTCGTATAAGCCACACATCATATGGCCATTTCAAGTAGAATATTTTCCCATTTTTCTTGTTCTTTTTTAAAATTTCTGTTTAGTTTAAATTTCTGTTTAGTTTCAGAAGCTGTGTTAAGAATTTCTGTTGACTCACAGTCCCATTTCATTTAGACCATTTTCACTTTTACTACATTTGTATTACAGATAGTATATGATTAGAGAGTTGATTTGCATTTTTATAACAACTGATGAGCTTGAATAATTTTTCATAATTATTAGCCATTGAATATTCTTATGAGATACTCACACACATGACTTATTCACCTTTTCTGGTTCTTTCTGGTAGTTTTAGGAATTTTTGTCAAATTTATGTATTTTTGGTTAATGTAGATCTTACCAGATATTTTGTGGGGGTGCTGGGGATCAGAAGCCATGTCTTCACACATGCAAGGCAAGCACTTTACCGTTTTCTCACTGAGTTTCACCCTAGCTCCCACATAAGAATGTGAGCCTGCAAATTTCCAAGTATCACTTTATTTGTATCCCTTGAGGTTTAGCATGTGATATTTTTATTATCTTTGACTTCTAAGTCTGTGGAAATTTTTTTTCTTTGACCTCTGAATTTCTTTAGGTATGTGTAAGGGATTATGCATCATTTTTAAAAATCAGAATCACATATGTCTTCCCCGACAGTACACGTCTTAGTATCACACGTACTTCTCATTTGGAGTCTGATCTGTCGGAGGAGAAAGCGCGTCTTCAAGGCTCACAGCACATATTTGGCTCTCGTTTGATCACCGACGTGATTGTGGGCGGGCACATTATTTAACTTCCCAGGCATTCAGGTTTTTCATTTTAATTTGGGGATAGTAGTAGTATCTGGTAGAGTAGCTGTAGAGATCAAATGACAGACGGGGAAGAACCTTTGAACAGCATAAGACCAGAAGACTAGGCACTGGAGAAATGACTGCTGATGTAGTTGATGACAATGATGCTATATGTAGGAAATACTGCCCCCTAGAGGCCTGTACTATCTTTTTTTCCCCTAAAAAAACCAAAAGCAACCCCATGCTTTTTTGATAGAGGACACCAAGTTATTCAAATAAGGGAAATATTGTAACTCTCAACCTCCTAGATACCCAAAATGTGAGTGTGTGTTTTCTAAAATCAAGAAGGATATCCTCATAAGTGAAAAAATAGATCACAAATAGGCAAATAT
>PVIR01028741.1:0-21705 GCA_004026965.1 Petromus typicus | reverse complement strand
GGGTGTGGAGACCCACACCCAGCAGCAACCAGTTCCACATACCACAGTGCCGGGCGTGGTGGCTCACGCCTGTAATCCCAGCACTCGGGAGGCAGAGGCAGGAGGATTGTGATGTGAGTTTGAGGCTGAGCTGAGGGCCAGCCTGAACCACGAAGCGAGACCCTGTCTCCAAAAACCAAAAAAAAAAAAAAAAAAAAAACCTGAAAATAAGGCAACTTATTTAAACTCTCACCCTGTAGACCCAGAATTAACACTTATTTTAAGGGATTAAAGTAGGAAAGAACCCTTCCACCTTTTGATGGGGAAAAGAGTTTGAAAAAGCAGCATAGAAGTAGAAATCCTTGAACTGAGGCCCTTGGGGGTACTGGGGAGGGACAGAGTGGCAAACACTGAGAGGAAACTGGGTGTAGATTCCAGGCAGAGAAAAGCCAAACAAACATGTTCAGTAGATTAGAGAATTTAGTTCTACAAGTTAAGATAAAAGACAAAACTAAAGAGGTAAGTCTAGATCTCTGATCATGGATGTTCTCATAGGAAGCTACTTCAAAGGGTAGGAGATATTAATAGAAGTTCCTGATGTCTCTTTCACTATATCCCTTGGAGCCATTTTCTTTGCCTGCTGTTAGAGATTTTACTACTATTTGTTTCTCAGAATCTCTACTGAAAAGGCCCAGTAGGTATGTTTTAAAAGATTTCTAGGATTCAGAATAAGTTTCAAGTAAGTTGGTAATAAAACTTGGATTGACACATGGGGGGGAAATCCATATTGCCTATCATTTCTGTTTTGGAGAACATATAAGGAATGAGTTCCTGATAAGTCAGCCAACAGTCTTCCTGGGTCTATGAGGCCAGCACTGTCCTAAACCCTATAGAGGCTACAAGAAGTGCAGCAGTGTGGGCAAGGGCAGTGGATACATGAATGAGATCTGGCTCTTGCTCTCCTTGATAATCTATTCTCACACCTACCCCCTGTGGCTCAGGGCAGCCTTGTCCTATTTCTGCTCTTCAAAAGAGTGGAGCTTTGCACTTTCTGCTTTTCCTGCTGGGAGCCTTGTTCCCCAAGTCTTCACATGCCTGGCTCCCTTGCATCCATCCGTGATCCATCCAAACAGCACAGCCTCAAGGTTTTCTCCTGACCACTCTAGCAAAAGCTTCTCCCCAGATCCTCTCTTTCCTGCTGCGATGCTTAATTTTCCTGTGTCAACTTGAGTGGGTCATCGAGATGCTTGGTAAAACATTATCTGATGTGGGCTGTTCTTTTTGGATGAGCTGGACACTTGAACATGTAGAGTAAAGGGATTTGACCTCCCCCTGTTGGCGGATCTCATCCAATCCCCTGGAGGCATGAGTAAAATAAAAGGCAGAGCAAGAGACAATTCTCTGTGTTTATCTTCAAACGGAGATATCAGTCTTTTCCTGCCTTCAGTCTCAGATTCTCCCTGGACTCTAACCCCCTGGCTTTCCTGGTTGTCAGGCTTTTAAACTCAGATCGGAACCTTCAGCTCTCTCATCTTTGGTCTCCAGTTTGCTAATGGCAGAACTTGGATCTCACAGCCTCCTTGATTCTACAAGCCAATTCCATAGAAAATCTGATCTGTACCTATTCATCTTAATGATTCTATTTCTCTAGCCTAGTTTTTCTATTTACCATGCTACCTCGTTTTATCATCATCATGGTACCACTTATATGAAATTATGTTTGATTTGCTTATTGTCACTCCTGTCAAAGACCAAAATTAAAAAAGATTTTTTTTCCCATTCAAATTACTGCAATAGGAAAAGCACTCCAGATCTTAAGACAAGATTGTATCAGGAAGTGATTTTGCTTTAGACTTTTATAGACAGGAATAGATAGGTAACGGGTAGGTAGTTTGTGGGTGGTTTTGTCAATCAGAGGACATCTCAGTCAGTGAACTGAATAGGAAATGGTTAGCTCTGTGCATAGCCAGGTTCAAGGGGGCAGACATCAATGCTCAGTAAACCATTCCAGAGACAAAGAGGGCCTGGGAGAGCCTGTGTCTGGTCTTTCTGCAGGTCCCCACCTCTCTGAAAGTTCTCAGGAATCATGACAAAGTGAAAAGCCAGTTTTAGCTATAGTTCTTTGTGGTTAGTCTTCTCTACAGCCCAAAAGGGTGGGGAGATTTCTTAACCACTGCTGTTTTCAAGGTTCAAGTGATGCTCCACACTGTCATCTTTTTTTCACTTCTCTTTCTTTCTTTCTTTCTTTCTTTCTTTCTTTCTTTCTTTCTTTCGTGTGTGTAAGAGAAAGAGAAAGAAAGAGAGAGAAGTACTGGGGATTGAACCCAGGGCCTCGCACATGCTAGGCAAATGTTGTGGGGCTGATCTACACCCTTAGCACAAACCCCATATTTTTGAGACAGTGTGTTGCTAAGTTGCCTAGGCTGGCCTCAAACTTGTCCTCTTGCTTCAATTTCCCGAGTACCTAGGATTCCAAGAGGTACCACACCTTGAAGACTTTTCTTAACTAAGGGATATCTACTATACCCAAGTACTTACTTTAACAGTGAGTGACTGCACGGGTCCATTGGATGAGATATGCATATGGCGCATCAGCTGACACGACTAAAGTAATGTGAGGAGGATTTCAGAGGAGAGTCCATTTCAGAAAGATTCCTTTTAGCACTATGTAGCATTTAAGAAGGTGAGCAGTATGCAGGTTGTATTCAGTTCCTGAAGGACAGCACAAGCCCTGCTGAGCACTGCTGATGGGGAACATGCTCGCCTGTTCGAATTATTACCATAGAACACTCCAAATTAGATTTCCACATTCCTCAAAGGAATATGCAAGAGACTGAGGAAAATACACAATGCCAGGACCATGCACTCATATAGCTCTCTGCTCTAAATTTGGCTCTAGCGCTTCATAGTATGCGATAGTTCACTAGCCCAAAGTTGGGCCTGTTTCCTCATTTCTGAAATAGGACTAAGGATATCTCCCCCTAGACCTGTGTGTGTAGCGTATCATACAAAATATATGCACCCACCTGTCCAGGATTTCACATAGCAAAAGATCAGCACATCAGAGATCCCTCCTTTTCTATTCCCTCTCCACACACCTCCTCCTCTTTTCCCATGGACAAGGCCTCTCCCCCACACAGGACCTCTTCCGTTATCCCCTCCACCACATTTCAAGTTCACAATGATAGAGAAGAGCGGCCTCCCCATAGAGGAAATGGGGAGCCAGTGTGGGAAAGGGCTCAGGAGTGTGAAGGAGTCCCTGAACCTGGGGATGAGCAGCTGGTGACAGGAGGTCCAGGCTGGCTTCCCGACCCCAGCCCAGCTCCCAGGGGCAGCTCCCGTTTCTCCTCCCTGCTGGTTTCTGGGAACTGTGCCTCCAAATATTTTCCTTAGCTGTCAAAGGCTCAGAATTAAGACATGCTAAATAAGAAAGAACTAAGAACCCAGCTGGCTCCTTGTTTTAAGGTCACTTTAAAAATTTTATAAGCACAGAAATGTGGCCTGCCTTTGAATGCTGTGTCCCTTCTAACAATAACACTCCAATATAATTGTCTCATAGTCATACTTTTCAAAGTACCCTCACTGACCTATCTCATCTGATCCTCACAAAACTCCATGGAACAGACCGGCCTGGATCGTCAGCCTATTTACAGATGAAGAAACTTCAGTGTGGAGGGCTTGTATCCTGCAGGGTTGGTCAGTGCAAAAATGAGGGCATTACAGAGCTCATTCTCTTTATACCAGACAGGACACGGCCACACAGCCTTGTGACAGCAGAAGACAAGCGCCTTCTGGGTAGCTGCAGTCCAAAGGGAGCCCAGACCATGGAGACGAAGCACAGGGAACCCAAGTCTGACTAATGTGTGACCCGGAATAAGACGCTGTGCAGGGCTCTGTTTTCTGTTTATAAAATGGAAGGAGTACTCCCATACCCATCTCAGAAAACCAACCAGATGATGCCAGTGAGAGTACTTTTGTAACCTGACCTGTCAGCTCTATCGAAGATAAGGATGGTTTGGACTGTTGATGTTCTTATTAGTAACAGCTGTTTTGCTGGATAGTTGGAGGACCGAATTTATGAAGACAGAGAACCTGGTACAGCCTGGCACACCGGAGGTACTCAATCAGAAGTGGGGATTTTCATATGCTGCATTTTGGTGACTTCTCATTTGGGAAGACCTGTCCCCTGGGTCTGGCAATCCCGACCATGAGCCAGACACGGCATGCAGTGGCTGTCACAGCCAAAAGAAGTTTGCTTAGGCTTGAAATTCCTATGGTGACATAACGATGCCATCGAGTCACTCTGGATTTCTGAAAAATCTCTCCTCAGTGCTTCATCTTCTTGCCAGCCTGCAGGTCAGACTGTGGCTCCTTGGCCACTAGGTCTTGGCAAGTGGTCAGAGTGGAAGCCCGTGAAATACAAATCCTTCCTTCTGGCATGAAGGGCTTTCCTATTAGAGGAGACTGAAATTCTGTGCTGAAATGAGGCACTGGATATCTCTGGAATTTTCCCTACTCATGCCCCAATTCACAGGAACAATGAGTTGTTTCTATTTGCTCCTCCTCATGGCCAAGCTGGAGGCATCTACAAATATGCACCGGGGAAGAATGACTTGGACCATGGTAATCAGCCTGCTCTCTTAATAGTAGTACTCAAGGAATGGACACATTCACCATCCAGTTGGTATTTATCAGATACTATCTTGAGCTGGTTCTGGTAGTACATTAATAGAAACAGATTCTCAGACATTAAGGAATTCATAGGTTATTGAGGAATGCCAGTAGTTAGTCAAGGAAGGTTTGACTCCACTTTGAAGTATGTGTCAAGGAAGGTGAAGTGAGGAATGAGACAAGAGGAAGCTAAATATAGGAGATAAGAAGAACTCAGAGCCACAGAGAAAACTGGGTAGTTGCAGTGAAAGAGACCATGAAACATATAAGGGAGGAAAGAGAGGAAATCAAAGTATGGCATGATCAAAAGGAAAGTACAAACCGAAAAGGATCTGCTAGATTTGACCACCAGACCAGTGGAGATACTTGTGAGAGTAAGTTCGTGGGTTGTGAGGAGGAAGCCAGACCTGAAGAGTTACACACTAAGTGGAGTGGAAGTATTAGCTCTCAAAAACTTTGGCTGGACACCCAACAAAATCTAATGTAGGCGGGTCTGTGCATGAGAACACATTATACTGTTCTATTCTTCTTTGAAAATTTTTATGATACTAATTTTATTTTGTTGGCTGAAAAGAAAAACATTAACATTGGGCCATGACTAAGAAAAATATATAAGTATGGACCAGGGATTTAGTTCAAGCAGTACCATGCTTATCTTAGAAGCATGAGAACCCATGTTCAATCCCTGGTACCACAAAAAAGAATAAAGAAAAATACAAATGTGGACAGAAGGTTATTTGTTCTGATGAAAGGGAATTGAACATCTTTAAATCCTGTTAAAGGAAATGTATAATAAAGAAAGGAATAAGAAGAATGATCAAAGGAAGAGGAGAGAGAATGGGGATGAAACTGCAAACATGAGGGAAAGATTTGCCGTAATGGGCTGGATGAATATTTCTTTTAAGAAAGGAACAGGGATGTTTTTCTGGGAAAGAAGTTCATCTAAGCTGGGGGCAGAAGTCTGAGGAGATTCCCCTTGATCTTTATGTTCTCAATCAAATAGAGGCAAGTTGTTCTATGAAAATGAAAACAAAGTTCTATAACAGTTATTGCAAAAACTAAGAAAAGCAGGGCTGAGGATTTAGCTCAGTGGTTCCTTGCACCTGCCTTGCAAGCACAAGATCCCGAGTTCTGTCCCAGTAACTACATACAACAATGCCGGGCATGGTGACTTGCACCCACCAGCAATCAGTACCACACACCACAGTGCGGGAGTGGTGGCTCATGCCTGTAATCCTCACACTTGGGAGGCAGAGGCAGGAGGATTATTGTGAGTTTGAGGCTAGCCTGGGCTACACAGTGAGCTCAGGGTCAGACTGAACTACGAAAGTGAGACACTGTCTCAAAACAAAATGAAATGAAAACCTAAGAAAAACAGAGCAAGTACAGGTGTGTGGTTCAGAACAATACGGAGATGCTCTTCCAAAGCACCTAACACCTTATGCATAGCCTGAGTTCTGCACAGCCCAAGAATGCCTTTGTCATGAATGCCAACATTGTGTGGGTGACACCTGTCACACTGGCACTGAGCAGCTGACCAGAGATTCATGAAGATCTTGCCAGATGGCACTGTATCCCTTCTGAATCTGGAGATCATATATTCATTTGTGATGATCTGAATGCATATGACAGTGTCTTGCCATGTTTTGAAGAAGGAAAATATAGCTGGGTTAAAGTCATCTAGATGGGCTGGGGATTTAGCTGAGTGGTTCCAGTGCCTGCCTTGCAAGCGCAAGGACAAGGGTTTGATCCCTGGTAACCACATACAGTAGTGGGTGTGGAGACTCATACCCAGCAGCAATCAGTACCACATACCACAGTGCCGGGCGTGGTGGCTCACGCCTATAATCCCAGCACTCGGGAGGTAGAGGCGGGAGGATTGCTGTGATGTGAGTTTGAGGATGAGCTCTGAATGACAAAAGCAAGACCCTGTCTCAAAAAAAAAAAAAAAAAAAAAATCATCCAGAGCTGAGGTTTGTCAGGTCAGTCTGAAAATGGTAACCACAGCGTAAAGAAGCCAGAAGTGTTAGCAGAGAGTTAGTGACAGCCCACGGGGTCATGAAGATGCATTGACAGACTGGGAGGTAGGAGGAGTAAAGTGCCAGGGGGCAGGGAGACATGGATGAGTTCTAAGAAGACTGGAGGTGCATGCAAGAACGCAGAAGTTTGGGAATGGCATCCACTGGGTGAGAGCCGTCACTTCATCTGTGGAAGAGTTCCAGGTAAGACAAGACTAGGTGTGGCCATGGAGGAAAGGGAAAAATACGGTCGATGTGAACACCAATGTCACTGTGATGGCTATGACCTGGAGGGTGGATGGCCTGCCCACAGTGATCCCACACTTCCCTGCTGATGGTGGCACAGGAGTGATGAGAAAGACCTTCAGGCAAGCACGAAGTCTTCCACAAGGCTGCTATGTCTGAAGACTATGTAAGGTTGAAGGTATTTCTTGACCTTTGCATGACAAAATTAAGTTACATGATGCCAGAGCTATTTCAGAAAAATGCGAAGTAAAAAACAAAACAAAACAAGTTTTGGAACAGTTCCAACACAGAGTTGGTTTTTTACCATAGTCCTATGTCCCGACATTTATTCAACAGTTAGAATGTGAATCTATCTTTTGAAAGTCCAGCATTTGGCCCACTCTCAGAGACAAACTTAAGCGTGGGATGGTATGAGCTGGCTATTGACAGAGAGGGGCAGCCAGCAACCTGCCCAGGAGAACATATCAGGCAGACACACAGAACTGTCTCGATTGTGGCCCAGTGCGGGTCATTGCAGTAATATCTGATGCCTGCTATGCCTTGCTGGCCCACGAGACAGGATTCAGCAGGGAGGTCCCTGTGTCCCCTGCAATTCTGAGATCCTCCATAAATTCTTCCAGAGATCCTCCCTGATTCATTTATTTCTGAGGCTGATGTGTTTTGCACAAAGCATAAATTCAGTCTACAAGGAACTAAAAGTTGGCAAATGACTATCCCTAAACAGGAAAGCCCTGTCTTTGTTGTCCAGCTTGGCGAGGCTCCTGCATGAGGAAGTTTGCTTCTGGCAAAGGTGTTGAGGACAGGTGGCCCTTCTGGGCGCCGGGGGATGTGCCAGGTGAGTTTTTGTGGCCGGCCTGCTCTGGGGACTCCAGTTCTCCCTCACTGTACTGGAGACAGGACATAGCCCTCTGGCTGTCCAGCGCTGCTCAAGTGCAAATTCTCAGGCTTTTTCTATACCAGCAGATTCTGCAGTGTAGGTGTGGGGCCTGGAAACCAACATGCCCAGGACAAGGCAGAGATCACTGACACGGTGCTCCAGAGCTCAGGTTTAGGACCACTTGCGCCCAGATCTTAATTATAACCCTCTAGCCTGTAGGACTTTGGGCAACATACCTGATAGACTGATTCTAAGCTCTTTTTAAAAATTTTCATAAGTAAAATTTCAACAGCTATTTTATAGGGTTTTCAGAGAACCTAAAGAGGTCCTATCTGGAAGAACTTTGCACAGTGCCTGGCATGTAATAAGCCCTTAGCTAATAATACTGCTGACCACGAGCTTGCCCCTGCAGTGAGCACCTGTTCATTGATGACGGGTTCCTGGCTCTGCTGTTCCCTGAGGTTGCATTAGGCGAACCTTTTGGACTGATTGTCCACCTACAGTTTCAATTCTGCTCAAAATCCAACTTGGCCAACTCTAGCCACGGAGCGGGAAGTGCAGGGAATGGTTGCCTGAGCTCGGGGAAGTAAGCTGTAAGGAGAGTGACTCATGCTTTCCTGAGTCTTCCACAGAGCTACAACCAACCCTGCACCCAGCGCGAGCAGGGGAGCAGCAGCAAATGGCGGCACTGGGCAGCCGGACTGGAAGAGCCACTTCTTCCTGCTACCAGGTTCTCGACTGTCTGTTGAATCACTTTTTCTTTGACTAATCCAAAGTGTTCAGAAAATCTGCTTTGTTCGTCATGTCCATAGAGAATCTCTGTGTACATTTTGTTTTTGGTTCAGCCATCCCGAGCACTGCAGAGCATGACATAGCGTCTCTGTTTCACAGGTGAAGAAGCTGAATCCTTGGGAGGTTAGGCGATTTGGCTAAGGCTGCACAGCTGGTCAGTGGTGGGACCAGAACCAGAAGCCTCGCTTCCGGGCTCCCGTTCTAATGCTCCTCCATGTACACTACATGACTTCTTCCTGAAATAGACATGAAAGCTCCTCTAAGCCAGGTGCGGGTGTCCTGAGCTGTAGAAAGTCCTCTTCTTTGTCTGAAATACCTCTTTCTCTATTGGCTATCTCCCTTCCTGTTGCTATTTGGTCTAATTTCCTCCGGCTTAGGTCTCAGTGGGAAAGACAGAGCCCTTTGAAACAAGAAAATGAAAAATTCCTTCTTTGTATCACAGGTCGGGTCACTAGCTGCTTACCTGATCCAGGGAATGTTGACTTCTGGGGCTCTTGGAAAGGTCAGGCCAGCCGAGGGAGACAGCAGTAGTATGGGACTGCTGCTGGGAGTTTTGCAAGGGATCCTTGAGATCAGGAAGCCTCTACAGTTTTTTACATAAATTCAACATCCTTTCTTGGATGAGAACTCATACATTTTTGAGGATCAGTACACTGGAGATCAAACCTGGAGCTTCACCAAGAACAAAAAAGCACTCTACTGCCAGGCTACACCTCTACCCCAATCTTCTCTCTCCATTTTTTTTTTTTTTAGACAAGGTCTCTATTTGGAGTTCAGGCTGGTGCTGGGCTCACTCTGTAACCAACGCAAGCCTTGAACTCACAGCAATCCTCTTGCCTCTGCCTCCTGAGTACTGGGATTACAGGTGTGATCCATCGCACCCAGCATTGTGGTATGTGGTACTGATTGCTGGTGGGTGTGAGTCTCCATGGCATTGTTGTGTGTGGTTATCGGGGATTAAACCTGGGACCTTGTATTTGCAAAGCAGACACTGGAACCACTGAGCTAAATCTTAGCGATCTCTCTCTCTCTCTCATTTTCTTAAGACAGAGTCTCAATTTGTACTTCAGGCTGGCCCTGAGCTCACAATGTAACCAAGGCAATCCTTGAACTCACAGCAATCATTCTCTACCAAATCCATGGCCCCCGATCTTCTCTTTAAAGTGAGCTTGTTGACAATGATGCTGGCCTGATCCTAGTCCTGACATCAGTGGGGGCCTGGCTGGGCAGAGGGCAGAGAAGCAGGTGGCTGTGTGGTAAGAGAGACTCTGTCTCTTCCCTGCAACAGACGCAAGCATCCAGCACTGTGCTGAACCTGCGCTGAAGGTTGTCAGCTCCCTGCAGCCAACTGCCAGCTCAATCGCAAGGATGGATGGGCAGGAACTGGGACTATGTGCAATTTCCTCAGCTTCCTACATGTCCCAGAGACACATAATATGCTCTTTGGCTCAAAAAGTTGGAGTTGGGCCGGGGAGTTAGCTCAGTGGTTCCGGTGCCTGTCTCGCAAGCGCAAGGACCCGGGTTCGATTCCCTGGTAACCACATAACAATACTGGGTGTGGAGACCCACACCCAGCAGCAACCAGTACCACATACCACAGTGCCGGGCGTGGTGGCTCACACCTGTAATCCCAGCACTTGGGAGGCAGAGGCAGGAGGATTGTGATGTGAGTTTGAGGCTGAGCTCAGGGCCAGCCTGAACCACAAAAGTGAGACCCTGTCTCAGAAAACCTAAAAAAAAAAAAAAAAAGTTGGAGTACTAGGTTCCATATTGTCCTATAGGGAGGGCTGTGGGTTGTGGTGACTCACTGTGGGGTTGAGAGGCATCTGAGGACAGACTGCCAGCTTTAAGTTCCCCAGGGGGCTGGCTGGTGCCTGTCATGCACAGGAACTTCACGAAGGAGCTGCATGGTTAGCAGGCAGTCCTGAGGTTGAGGAGGGCAAGTCCATGCTCAGGTCAAAGCTTGAGAGGCTGTGTTGCCATAGTAACAACTCCTGACACTGCAGAGAACACCCTGCCTGTCTACACAGGCCAGGAGGGAGGTGGCTCCAGAGTGGGGCTGCAGGCTTTGCCCTTTCCGTTTCCGTTTCACCTCTGACCTGGACTGCCTCTGTCCGTTCAGGCCCGGGAACGAAGTGTGGGTGGGGAGACTTGTTCCTCTTCATCCATTTTTTGACAATTATGGGAAACTTATGGGGAATGTTTTAGTAGATGTTTAAAATGTCAACTTAGAAAATAAAACCCAGTTTAACTCATTTTAAATACACAGCAAAGCTCTTAATATGCATCTGGATGCAGGAGAAAATGTTCCCCATCTTCCCTATCTTAGGTCAACAAACATCTTTCTTGAAGTTAGCCTCTCTCTGTCTCTCTCATAGGATACACAAGGGGAAAAGGAAATAGCTCGATTGTTCCAATCAACTGAATGCAGCTGATTTCTGCTTCAGCCTCTTTTCAGAGTCCAGGATGGAAAGAAGGCTGAATTACCCATAAGGAAAAGTAGTTGGGCAGAGAATTCCCAGGCCAAGCCCACGGGTGCAGCTCAGTGATAGCATTTGCCTACCATGCCTGAGGCCCCAAGTTTGATCCCTAAGGTTTCAAAGAAACAAAACAAAACTCCAAGGCCAGGAGAAAACTTGTAGCTAATGAGATTTGATATTCTGGGTCTAAGTCCTGCAGAATGTGAGGCCACTTCAGGCACATTTCTGCTCAGCCTGGGAGTTTTGCTGGTTCTAGGATCTAAACCCTGGATGCTCCCGGTAGGAGGGAAAGAATAGCACCAGCATCTTGCTCTTTAGTAGAAAAGTGCCAGCTCTGTCCCTCCCCAGCAGGCCAGGCCCAGGGCAGGTCACAGTTGTAAAGGGTCATGTCCCATTGAGCTGTTGCTCTGAGCACAGGTAACCGCCACCAAGTAAGATGCCTCCCCTCTCTGTGCTGACTGACAGTCATTTACAAGCATTTCTTAAACATTTCATATGGCATCTAGGAATTTCTACTAAAAGCTCATTGTTTTTTTTGTTGTTGTTGTTTTTTGTTTTTGTTTTTTTTTGAGACAGGGTCTTGCTTTGTAGTTCAAGCTGGCCCTGAGCTGAGCCTCAAACTCACATCACAGCAATCATCCTGCCTCTGCCTCCTGAGTGCTGGGATTATAAGCATGAGTCAGCATGCCCAGCATTGTTGTATGTGATTACTGGGGATTTAATTTTGGTCCCTGTGCTTGCAAGGCAGGTGCCTGAACCACTGAGCTAAATCTCCAGTACAAGAGCTTATATTCTAGAAGAGGAGGTAAAACCATATGCAATTCATACAATGCAGAAATACAAAGGAAGAGGCACCCACATCAAAAGAAGACCTCCAGGGCCAGGGATTTAGCTCAGTGGTTTCGATGCCTGCCTTGTAGGCACAAGTTCCCTAGTTTCATCCCTAATAACCACATACAACAATGCCAGGCGTGGTGACTCATGCCCACCAGCAGTCACGACCACATATCATAGTACCGGGGCATGGTGGCACATACCTTATAATCCCAGCAATCGGGAGGCAAAGGCAGGAGGATTGCTGTGAGTTCAAGGCTAGCCTGGGCTACATAGTGAGCTCAGGGAAGCCTGAACTACAAAATAAGACCCTGTTTCAAAAAACTAAAAACAATCATTGGGAAAAGTACTGTTTTCACTGAAAATGTGCTGTATTTTTTTCTTGTCATTATTCCCTAAATAATATATAGCACAACTATTTAATAGCATTGACATTGTATATTGTATTGCAAATAATTCAGAGATTATTTTGAATATCTAGAAAGATATATAGAAGTTCTATACTAATATTATGCCATTTAGTAGAAAGGATCTGAGCATCTGTGGAGTCAGGTGTCTGCAAGTGGTCATGGTTACAGATGCACCTCACATGTAGACACCATAGACTATGGACCGTTCCCTGCTGTCTTCCGTAATGGAAAGCTGTCTGGGGAAAGCATGCACCCTGACCAGAGGCACACACATATCTTAGTGGCTTGTCTCCTTGTCATCCATGGTCTTCTGGGAACTTGATTTGCCCATGGGCTGTGCCCTCCACTCACTTCTCTGGCTTTTGCATGCAGGTCAGATTAGGCCAGTTGGACATTTGCCTGATCTTGCGGCTGCTGGGCTTGGTTGGCTCAAGCTGACTGGACCGTGGTATTCTGTGTTACTAGCACCCCCTGCAGGTGGAAAGGCAGGCTCTGATTTCTCTGGCCAGCTATTTTCTAAGCCTCTCCCATCTGTTCCTGACAGATCTAGGGCTGGCAGACGGTCCATGACTCTGTTAGTGAGCTTTACAGACCCATGCTACAATGAAGCTAAGTGTGTGGTTTGCCCAAATGTCTCAAGAGCTACTGCAGGAGGCCAGCAGGGAGTTCAAGGTACACTGGTCCCTCAGCCTGACAGGCTCTGTTTTCCAATGCTAGGTATGGCTTTATGAGAAGTTTCTCTCTAAAATCGCCATACTATATATAATATTACAACTTGTTAATATATGATTTGACAATAAAAAGAAAATCATTGCTGTATCACTGAAAGACTTTTATAAACTTCTCTGACTATAGTCAGAAGAATAACTTCTGAGCAGAGAGCCCCTTGGAAATTTTTCATCTCACCTCTGTCCTTCCACCTCCTTCCTTTCACTTTGTGGCTCATGCTTCTCCTACCCTGGCTTATTGCTTATTATTCATAAGTCTTTTGTGTTGGGAACACAAATAGGCACTATTGTAATTAAGGATGAAAATTCTCTACTAACCTTTTGTATGGGACTTGTTTGTACCAATGGTTTTGAGGTTTATAATTGCAGTTCTTGGGCCTGCATGAACATTAGAATTCACCTTGTGAAACAATAGAATCCCTTTAGGCCTGAGGCAGTGCACCAGACTTCATATTTTTAATGACTTCTAGCTGACCTGTGAAGTTACAGGTCAGAGAACACACTTTGAGAAACATGAGTTTATATAAATACAATCCAAAAGGAGCACAAATCATTCTCAATGTTCTAAGAACCCGGATGAACTCAGCACAGCGGAGATCAGGTGCATTCAGGGTGAAATGGCCAGACTGAACTTAAGAACATAAGAGTAGTGGATGGTGACTTTGCTTTTCTTGGGGGCGGGATGGACCTCAAAAGGTAAGATGGTGGGAGCAGAATTAATAAAGACGGGGTTTGCTGAAGATAAAATTAGGATTCACATTTACATACCTATCCATTTTATATCTCCATTTGGATGGCTTAAAGGCAAGGTGAAAGTTCACTGACTGAACTCTCCCTCTGCCCTGGTCCTCACACACTGGTGAAAGGGCTCCCAGGCAGCATGCCGGAACACGCATTTTCCAGCTCTAGAGTCCGATTGCTGTATTCAAACGGGGAGCACAAATGCATTGACCCTGGTAGCCCACTGCTGTCCATGGTTGTTAACAGTGGACAGAAAAACCTGAGTTCTCGGCTCATTCACAAAATGGGCCCCAGAGGTGACTGACCGGCCATAGGTGGCTGCCAGCTCAGCACGCTGGAAAGGTCAACCCAAGGCCGTTGCCAGGAAGGGGCCACGAGGGACAGAAGCACAGGAGCTCCCAGCTCTCCTGTTCCAGCTGTTTTTGGTGAAGCTAGTTGGGGGTGAGGCTGTGAAGGCAGAGTGCGAACAAATCAGAAGAGTAAGTAACAAATGCAATTGGAAGCAAATTCAGGCTGAGCCTGAGACAGGCACCATTCCTGGAAACTCCTCCGGTAATATTCTGTTAATGATCTGCAATAAAAGTAAAGAAAGGGCCTTGCTGCTCTTCTCCTGGTGTTCCAGAAAGGCAGTTTTCAGAGATGAGCGCTGTTTATAGAATGCTTAAAAAGAACAGATGACAGGCCTGAAGTGATCGTTGTTATTATATCTGGTTCATTGTGTGATTCTGCCATTTATATTTAGGTGATTCACATAGCCCGTGTTTCTTACAATGTAACACTTTCCTGAATATTCTTTTCAACCAGCCTATACCAGATGACTAATATGATGTCCTATGCTTTCCCCTTTCAAAAGCCACCTGACCTGAATTTGTCCTGTGGGTCTAGAGCTTAATGAGCATTTGAGAATGAGGTGGAAGCAATCTCTGTATTTTCTTAGCACGTTATCCAGCCCCCTACAAGAGCCCTCCAGCTTATTGTTTGTGCCTGTACCTTCTTTCCTCTTTCACTTTCACTCCATAGAGGAGGACTATATCTGACTTTCTGGAATTTATCATCGTACCTGATATCCACAGATGCACAAAAAATGTTCACTCTGTAATGAGCAGCTAAAAGAAAAAAAAAAGGAGGCAAAGACAGACTTTTTACAGGGCTCATAGTAGGAACAGGTACCATTTTCAAGGAGTTCCAAGGTGCTAAGCATTATGCTGACAGCTTCACGTAGATTCCAAAGCCAAGCAAAAGAGTCGCCAGCCTATAAGCAGTGTTGAACCAGACTGTCTGTAATGCCTGCTCCAGGTTTTCAGATAGGATGCCTGTCTTGAAAGGCAAAATTTCAAAGGCAAAAATATTATTGGAAGACATGATATTAATATTGACTGACTATCGCCCGGGCCCTTGCACTTGCAAGACAGGCGCCGGAACCACAGAGCTAACTTCCCGGCCCAATATCCCCTATTCTTAACCTCTGTTGCCCTAGAATTCATTCTTCTATTGTAGAAAACACAGACTTGATGCTTCAGATATTTATTGGTGGGAGTTAAAATATTTCTTTTATTTGGATTATTTGGAGGGCCACATATTATATGCCTATCTCATTTTTTTCCCCACTTTTTTGTTTGCAATTGTGTTAGTTCAAGTTCCCAGAAACAAATGTTGAGAGAATTAAGATGTTTAGGAAGTTTATTCAGGAAACACCTGTGAAAGATGAGGAAGCAAAGAAGCAGGAGTGAGAGGGAGCACAGACCTGATGTCTATGGAAAAATGAAAGGAAAGGGGGATAGAAGGGGAGGAAGGGCAGAGGAAGGCAGGGCGCTGACAGCAGGTAACCTTAGTCTTACACAGACCAGTGAAGGTGTCTGATTCCACCAGGGAAGGGTAGGCTGCAGGGCTCCTGGCAAACCTAGTCCAGTGCTAGGAACAGCCCGGGAGACGGTGACCTCAGCTCAAGGCTCAAATGGACCTAAATGTGCACAGCTGGGTGCTGTGACCAGCTATCTTCCCAGCAGCAGGTTCTCTGAATGGTGCCTGACCTAGCCACAGACTGTGATCCTGGAAATCACTTCCAGTGTGCTCAGGAACCAGCATTTCAGTTTCTCATTGGCATCCAAGTCTGAATTGTTTGTGTGCTGTTCTTTTAAGATATCATGTACCATTTACTTAGGACCTGGGTTCCTTAGCTAGGCCTGCAATAGCATAGCTAAGAGTTGGAGGCAGACTGGGGTCATGACTAGCTAGAAGAATGATGGCAGAGGATTTAGCTCAGTGGTTTTGGCGCCTGATTTGTAAGCATAAGGTCCCTCGTTTGATCCCCGGTAACCACATACAACACATGGCGTGGTGACTCATGCCGACCAGCAACCAGTACCACATACCACAGTGCCGGGTGTGGTGGTTCATGCCTGTAATCCCAGCACTTGGGAGGCAGAGGCAGGAGGATTGTGAGTTCGAGGCTGAGTTCAAGGCCAGCCTGATCTACAAAAGAGAGACCCTGTCTCAAAAAAAAAAAAAAAATCTGAAAATTAATAACGTGGTACCAAGAGATAGGGAGAGGGAAGTGAAGGGGGGGAATTAAGATATGTCATGTATATGTGTTATGTATTTACTCCTCATGATGAATGTAATCATTCTGTACTACAAACCTGTACTCATAAAAATTAAAATTTTAAGAAAGAAAGTTAATGGAACAAATCAAAAGATTTGTATGGTAGTAGAATAAAGGAAGATAACCCAACATCTATGAGCATGAACTCTGGGGCAGGTGAACTGTAGGACAAACTGAGGAAACAAACCTTAGCTAATCCTTGGCACTGCCAGGTTATGCAAGACACTGACTTTTGACAACTACTTTCTCGTTATTACCCCATTTTTCCAAGTGGTGACAGGCACAGTCACAGCACCTTGTTAGCTAGTTAGACATCTTGGAGGCAGTTAGACAGGGCTGGCCCTCGAAAAGCCCACACGGAAGGAGCCAACATGGAAGACAGTCTAGGAGACCTTCACTGAAGGCCAGTTTTACCAAAGGAGCACACTATTCCACCCCTGTAGGATAAATAGCAGTGACTGATATTCTAAGTAGGTTTCAATCTCCAGGTAGAGACCAAGATTTTAACATCAGTTCTGAGAGGAGGAAAACATTCAAATCAGTAGTTCCCTTGTTTTGGAGGGTGAATGTGTAGTTACTTGCCCTATTCAAGCAAAGAAAACTCAAGTATTGAGCACTTTGTATTTTTCAGGTGTGGGGGAGGTGGAAGGAGAGAATACATAACAAGATCTGCGAGAGGACAGAGTCTCATTATTTTGTTATGTTTGAGAAAATTAGACTCCTGAGATCTCTAATACACAGAAAAAGAAAATGCTATAAAAGTACAGGAAAGGAGATGCTAATTCCATCTAGGAAGGATCCTGGGAGAATGACAGAGGAATGGGAATAATTTGGAAAGTCTCTTTAGATTCATTGAAATGGCATTTGGGGGAAAGGGAATACTTTGAGTGACAGCAAGCAGGGAAAATGTTGAAATACTACAAAAACTTCATACAGACCAGGACAAAAATCAAAATTATATGATGGTGGTTATTATCTCAAATAACAAAGGTTGCACTATTACTTGAGTTGAGAATGAAGAGGCTTGAAATGACCACAGTTGGCAAATGATAGAACTCCCTAGACAACTGTTCCTGACAGAGTGCAAGTCTAAGAATTAGAGTCCTTCAGATTGGAATTGGGAATTCGGCTCAGTGGTTCCGATGCCTGCCTTGCAAGTGCAAGGGCCCAGGTTCGATCCCCTGGTAACCACATACAATGCCAGGCATGGTGACTCACGCCCACCAGCAATTAGTACCACATCAGTGCTGTATGTAGCAGCTCATGCCTGTAATCTCAGCACTCAGGAGGCAGAGGCAGGAGGATTGCTATGAGTTTGAGGGCCACCTGAGCTACATAGTGAGTTCAGGGCCCACCTCAATTACAAAGTAAGATCCTGTCTCAAAACAACAACAAAGATTGAAAGGGGCAAAGATTGTCTATCCCCTCTTCCAAACTCAGCCTTGAGCCTTGTCTCTGAGTGACTCCACTGAAAACCTTTGGCCTCCACTTCCACCCTGTACCTTGATGACCAAGTCCTCTGTCAGCACTTCCACTGCCCTGAAATCTGTGTCTAGATATGGATCCTCAGAAGCTTCTTCCCTTTCACACAGTAGCTTCCTAGAGGGATGAATCCAGGCTTCCATCCCCTTCCCCAATCTTTTCTTCTCAGAACTAAATATGGGGTTTCTTCAAAAGCTCCCATGATAAGTTTCTCATTCTACTCTTCATTCTTATATTTTCTTATTCTCCTCTAAGCATGTTCATTTACTTCCCCTAAACTGAAGCTTTGCATTTTGACACCCTCTTCTTTCCTGTGTGGCACATATCTTCAGGCCCTGGGAACACAGCAAAGCAGAAATGGACCGTCACCTTGGTGACCGGAGAGTGGGAGAAGTGGGGTGGGAGGTGATTGACCATGTACTATACACCATCAAGGTATTATGCAAAGAGCTCTGCACATACTGGGTCTTATTCTTAGAAAAATGGAATTATTGTCCCCAAGCCACAAATTCCCAAACTGGAATGATTGACCAGTTAAGTGAGTGGTACAGCTATGCTTTAAGCCCCAGGTAATAGACAGCTGCATCAGAAGACCAGCACTGTGTCTTATATGTCTTTAGCACAGTGTCCTGTGCATAGTAGGAGCTCAGTTTCAAAGCATATTTTTAGACCTGTCCTGTAAAAGCACTGACTTGCTATAATGAGTGAAGCACATCATTTCTTCTGCGTTCTTGCTCTTCCTTCTCTTTCTCCTGCCCTCCCTTTTTCTCCCCGCCTCTCTCTGCTTCAAAACTGCAGTCTTTCTCACTCAAGTGATCTTTCACTTTTGCTGTTGTGCAGCTGGGCCTAATGCTCTCAAGCTTTTGATAATGTACTAAATAATTATGTTCTGTTCTCACGTTTTATGAGCTTTTTCCAATGACCTGGCTTAGGAGATAATGGGAAGATGGATGTGGTGGTGTTCACCCAGGCCTGATGGATGTGTCTGGAAGCCTTAGGTAATTTTCAAGTGAAAAAAAAAAAAAAAAAAGGGAGAGAGAAACTCAAAGAGAACATCATTTTCCTTCCGACTTTGATGACTTCAGAAAATTCTCTTGACCCTTTGATGGGGCCAGAGTCCTCAGCTGTGCCTTGCCTCCTGGCTGTGCTGGACTAAGTCCTTTCCTGCTAGCGACATGCAGTCAGGATGGGCTTATAATCTGTTTCCTTCCCATCACCCTCCACTTCTGACTCTCACTGGAGTCTCTTGGTCCATGAAAAACTGGTAAAGTGTATCAAACTCTGAGCATCACTTTCTTTTCAAGGCACTCACACAGATTTATTGTTAAAAAAATATTGTTTATATTTTTGACAAGTCTATGAACTTTTCTCTTTTCCCAGATGAGAATTTTCTTCCTCTAGAAAGGTGAGAAGGAAGAAAATGAGAGGAAGACAGAGAGAGAGAGAGAGAGAGAGAGAGAGAGAGAGAGAGCGCGAGAGAGAGTGCATGGCCCAGTGTCATGGCCCTGGTGAGAGTCAGGGATGAGAAGACGGCCATTCTAGGTATGTTTGTTGAATTCGAGGTACTTGTGGCCCCCAAGTAGAGATGCATAGCAGCAAATTGGAAATAAAGTCCAGGGACCTGGGAGAGAAGCAGTCATAGTTTGTACTGTCCCTTTCTCTAAAGGGGTTTAAAACAAAAGAAGCACATTTCCCATTTCTACCCAACCTCTACATCACCTGCACTTCCTTAAATTGCAAAAACTTTCAAAACCCGAGGGACTGACTTTGTTATTTTATGTGGGTCTTGTTTACAGTATCAAAGGCTGGGAGATGGTGAAGGGCAACATCTAGGAAGGACTTATGTGGGCAGAGGACACTGAAATAGAGGAGGACAAGGAGAGGTTATGCTGTGGGAGCCCCTCATTGAGAGGATCCATACAGAAGATTCTTGAAAATTGAGGCAACGAGTCTGCTTGTACCAGGCAAGGGAGCACTAAGGCGGCAGCAGCGGCAGTGTGAGGCCAGTGCGCCTCTGCTCTCCTTTGGGGAGACCTGTTAGATCTCTACAGCAGGGTACAGCTCAAGTCTTTTTTGAGTTTGTGACACTACTATTCATATTGGGGGGAAGACAGAAAAAAAAATAAGACAAATAAAATTCTCAATCGACAGTGACTATGTCTGTAAATTATTTTGAACTTGCACCACTGTGAGCCACCTCTCTGTAAAAGATGAACTACCACCTCAGGTAGTTCAGATGTGCCCCCAATGTTAAGAAACCTCAGAAAAATAGACTAGAAGTTCAAATCATAAGAAACAAAAAAAATTTTTTTTTTGCTAATTTCAAATATGAATGTGAAAATTAAACAAGAGATCAATGAAAGTATTAGAACACAATACTTACAAAGTGGGCAGAAGAATGCTGGCCGGAGTCAAGACCTTTTCAGCCAAAACTCTAAGCACTGGACCACACTGTCCTGTCCTGTAAGCGTCATTCACAATTTGAGGACAGGGTGACCGAGGAGCATTAAACCCTCAGGGTGGAGCCCTTCGGAGCTGGAAGCCAAGTAACTGCAATGGACCAGGAAGCCGCTCAGATTTTCAGTTCACACTTTGACCTGCTTTTGTTACTTGATTGGAAATTTAGGGAAAGAAGACAAGGGAATAATTACCACTACCTTTCAAGAGTAGCTGGTAGTAATATGATGAACTCTTACATCACCTCTATTCTTTCCATTTGTGGGAAGGATTACTATTGTTACCATATGAAGGAAGAAATTGAGACTGGAAGATGTAAATTACTAATTAAGGCCATAAAGCTAGTAAGTGGGAGAACTGAATCCAGTTGTTTCCCTGGGCTACTGTTATGGCCTGACCATGGCTTGTCCCTTAAAGGTAAGAAGAGAAGCTGTATGACTCTTCTACAAGGCGACACCTAACATTAAATTATCTGATTCCTATACAACCTCAAGACTGTCATCTTCTCAAGTGCATTTATTAATAGATGTACAGGAGTAAGAGAGTGGAGCCAGTACTACAGAGAGCTGTTAGGTACAAATATAACTGGCAGTGAACAGGGCTGAGTCCTCCAGAGACAAAAGGTGAAAACACACCAACTGCAGCTCAGATACATCATCTGGGCCAAGATAACTACAAAAGACCAACCCTACCTCCTTCCCCCAGGAATGAGACAAATGATAACACCTGGTCTAATACAGTCCAGACAGGCATCAGCTACCTAGGTGGGCAATCAAGACTCTTCCTCCAAATTTCTTACTTTTTCCACGAAAAACTGACTTGCTTCCCCATTGGGTATTACCTATGCAGCTATACTTTATCTTATTGGTTGATTACAGCTGTAACTCACATTGTATCCACATGGCCGTGCTCCATAAAATTTCCCAAGAAGTGAGGTCAGGGGTGGCCCACTTTCCGGGTCCCTGAGACCTGTCTGTCTCAGGCAGGAGCTGTTTGCCTATCTCTCATCAAACTCTTCTTACTCTTAATCTCTACTGTTTTTAGAATTCATTCTTCAATTTTAGAGAATATGAATACAGTATATTAGACACCTAACAGGTTGGGAGTTGTATTTCCTTTATATCATTTAGAGCTTCTTATATCATCACTGTGCCAATGGGAAGGGAGGAAAAGGGGAAGTAAAATGATCAGGAAACAATACAACTATATGCCTGTTTTGTACCGCAACAGAAAATGAGAAAACAGTGACAAGAATGGTGGAATAAATCTGTACCGAACAAGGGGGAACATTCTGAAGGACATAAATGGGAATGTGCCTTTGACTAGAACCATTTTTTAAACAAAAAAAAAAAGACCAAAAAAAAAAAAAAAGACTTTTATTGTTTAAT
>PVIR01028740.1:0-21687 GCA_004026965.1 Petromus typicus | reverse complement strand
TCATAGAAGAAATTAGAGAAGAAATTGAGCAGTTCTTACAACTAAACGATAACCCCAGTACAACATACAGAAATTTATGGGACACAATGAAAGCAGTTCTACGAGGAAAATTCATAGCACTGAAGGCCTACATCCAGAAAACGGAGCAAGCTCAAATAAACAACTTAATGCTGCACCTCAAGCAACTAGAAAGAGAAGAACAAAACAAACCCAAGGCTCACACTATTAAAGAAATTATAAGAATCAGGGAAAATATTAATGCAACAGAAACCAAGAGAATGGTTCAAAAAATCAATGAATCAAAAAGTTGGTTCTTTGAGAGGATGAACAAAATTGATAGACCCTTAGCCAACCTCAGTAAACAAAGGAAGGAAAAGGAATATATCTATGCTACTAGGAATGAGAACGGAGAAATTACTACCAACCCAGAGCAAGTCCAGAGGATAATAAACACCTACTTTGAAAATTTATACTTCAATAAAATGAAAAACATAGATGAAATGGATAGATTTATGGACACATATGAACTCCCAAAGCTGAACAAAGAAGATATAGAAATGTTAAATGCCCCAATAACAATCTGTGAAATTGAAAATGTGATTAAAAACTTGCCAATAAGAAAAAGTCCTGGACCTTACAGTTGTACTGCTGAATTCTATAAAACTTTTGAAGAAGAGCTAGTGCCTCTACTTCTGAATCTCTTCAATGAAATTGAAAGGGAAGCAGTACTCCCAAATTCATTCCTGGAAGCAACCATTACCCTGATTCCAAAAGCAGAGAAAGACCCAACCCAAAAAGAGAACTACAGGGCAATATCTCTAATGAATATCAATGCAAAAATCCTCAATAAGATCCTGGAAAACAGAATACAGAACATTATAAGAAAGATTATACACCCAGACCAAGTTGGATTCATCCCAGGGATGCAAGGATGGTACAACATACACAAATCAATCAATGTTATACACTATATTAACAGGCTTAAGGACAAAAATCATATGCTCATCTCAATTGATGCAGAAAAAGCATTTGACAAAGTACAACACCCATTTATATTCAAAACTCTACAGAAGATTGGAATCGATGGTCCGTATGTCAAACTAATAAAAGCTATTTACGGGAAACCTTCAGCCAGTATCATACTAAATGGTCAAAAATTGAAACCTTTCACACTAAGATCAGGAACAAGGCAAGGGTGTCCTCTCTCACCACTTCTGTTGAATATAGTTCTGGAAATATTAGCCATAGTAATTAGGCAAGAGAAAGAAATAAAAGGAATAAAGATCGGAAAAGAAGAAGTTAAATTGTCATTATTTGCTGATGACATGATACTTTATGTAGAGGATCCTAAAAACTCAATTAAAAAACTGCTGGACCTAATCGCCAATTTTAGCCATGTAGTTGGTTACAAGGTCAAAGTTCAAAAAACAATAGCCTTCATATACACAAATAGTAGACCCACTGAGATTGAAATTGGGGCATCAGTCCCTTTCAAAATAGCACTCAAAAAATAAAATATTTAGGAATCAATCTAACAAAGCAGGTGAAAGAACTCTACTCTGAAAACTATAGCATTCTGAAAAAGGAGATAGAAGATGATATCAAAAATTGGAAAGACATACCTTGCTCCTGGGTAGGAAGAACCAATATTGTCAAAATGGCTATACTCCCAAAACTACTCTACACATTCAATGCAATCCCAATTGAAATCCCAACAGCATATTTCACAGATCTAGAGAAACAAATCCAAACTTTCATCTGGAACCACAAAAGACCTAGAATAGCCAAAGCAGTTCTAAGCAACAGGGACATGGTGGGGGGTATCACAACTCCAAACCTGAAATTATAGTATAAAGCCCCTGTGATAAAAACTGCATGGTACTGGCAAAGTAACAGACCTGAGGATCAATGGAGTAGCCTAGAAGATCCAGAAACTACTCCAGATACACTGAGCCAACTCATCTTTGACAAAGGAGCCAAAAATCCTCAATGGAGGAAAGATAGCCTCTTTAACAAATGGTGCTAGAGAAACTGGGCTTTAACTGGCCAAAAACTAAAACTGGATCTAACTCTTTCACCACGTACCGAACTAATATCAAAGTGGATAAGAGACCTAAATATTAAAACAGACACTAAACCTGTTGCAAAACAGATTAATTAAAACTCTTGAAGACATTGGCTTAGGGAAAGACTTCATGAATAAAACTTCTATAGCACAGGAATTGGCGGACGAAATCAACAAATGTGACCTCATTGTTTTTAAAAGCTTCTGCACAGCAAAGGATACCACCAACAGTGCAAAAAGACAACCAACAATGTGGGAAAAAATCTTTACCAGCTGTTCCTCAGATAAAGGGCTACTATCTAGAATATATAAAGAGCTCAAAAAATCAGCCCACCCAAATTTAATGACCCAATTCAAAAATGGGCATCTGAAATGAACAGATATTTTTCAGAGGAAGAAGCAAGAACAGCTAAGAAGCATATGAAGAAATGCTCAACATCATTAGTCATTCGAGAGATGCAAATGAAAACAACATTGAGATTTCATCTCACTCCTCATAGAATGGCTGCCAGTTCAGATTCTGCCAATGTCAAAATCTGGCTAGGCTGTGGAGAAGAAGGAACCCTTCTCCACTGTTGCTGGGACTGTAGACTCGTACAACCCCTGTGGAGAAAAGTTTGGAGATTCCTCAAAAAGCTAGGATTGGAAGTCCCATTTGACCCGGCCATTGCCCTGCTAGGTATATACACACAAGAATTAAAAGACTCATATCACAGTGACATAAGTGCACCCATGTTTATAGCAGCCCAATTTGTGATTGCTACATCTTGGAAACAACCCAAGTGTCCATCAACTGGAGACTGGATAAAAAAGCTGTGGTTCTTCTACAGAATGGAGTATTACTCTCCCATAAAAAATGATAAGTTTGAATCATTTCTACTTAAATGGACATACCTTGAGGATTTCCTCATAAGTGAAATAAATACATCACAGATAGGTACATATGGCATCTTTTCTCCGTTATGAGAAAATAAATGTGTAAGTGAGTCCTAGAATTCTATGTTATATATTGTGAAATAGAAAATGCTCAAAGTAAAATAGGAAGAACGGGGGAAATGATGAGATTGTACCAAAAAAGTAAGGAGACAAATTTTATGTATATGGGGGCTGGTAGGGTGGGTAGGCCTATGGGAAAAAATGAGAATTAAGTTGTGTCTTTACTGGTACAAATCCCCATTATGGAATATAATCATGATGTGTATATTTAATGTACCAATTAATATTATAAAATTAAAAGACAAAAAATAACATTACCCAAGAAAATGCTTTAGGAATCAGTCTAACAAGGAAATAAAAGTCCTTACATTGAAGGCTGTAGTATTTAAAAAAGGAGATTGAAGAGGATATCAGAAAATGGAAAGTTATCCCCTATTCTTAGGTAAGAAGAAACAATATAGTGAAAATGCTCATTTTTCCTAAAACTATTATACAGATTTAATGCAGTGTGAGTCAAAATACAATTATTATACCTCATAAAACTAGCGAAAATATTCCTAAAATTAGAGGAGACCTTGAAGAGCAAAAACAGTTCTGGACAACTTATGCAAGGGAGGGAGCATCACAATCCTTGACTTGAAATTATTCTAAAAAACTAAACCACTCTGATAAAAACAACATGGTACTGGCAAGAGTATAGTCCAGAGAATCAATGAAAAAGAATAGATGATATATAAATAATTCCAAACATACCCAGCCACCTTATATTTAGTAAAGGAGCCCAATACTTGTGTTGGAAGAAAAGTACATGATGCTGTGAAAAATGGATTTGCACATACCAAATACTAAAACTAGACCCATGTCTCTCACCATGCACTAAATTAAAATCAAAATAGATCAAATATTTCAACATTAAAACAGAAGCATTAAATCTTCTGGAAGAGAGAAAAAGAAGGTATGAGAAAATAAAAATGTAAATGAACCCTAGAATTGTATGTTATATATTGTGAAATAGAAAATGCTCAATGTAAAATCTAGTGAAGGGGGAAAAATAATCAGATTATAACAAAAAAGTAAGGAAACAAATTTTATGTATATGGGGGGGCTGTAGGGTGGGGAGGGCTATGGGAAAAAATGAGAATTAAGTTGTGTCTTATACTGGTACAAATTCCCATTATGGAGTGCAATCATGATGCATATATGTAATGTACTAATAAAGATTAAAAAAGAAAAAAAAAGAGAAAAGGTGGAATTATTGAAGACATGAGTGTAGAAAAAAACTATGAATAAAATTCTAATTCCACAGGAAGTCTTACAAAAAAAATGAACAACTGGGATCTGATCTTATTCAAAAGATTTTACACAGTAAACAAAATCATCAAAGAGCAAAACAACAACCAACAGATTGGGAAAAAATTTTGCCAGCTGTTCCTTAGACAAAAGACTGATTCAGGAATATATAAAGCACTAAAAAAAAAAATCAAACCCTTCATATTTAAAGACCTAATAAAAAGAATGGGCGTCTGAGATACACACTTTTCAGATGAAGAAGTATAAATAGCAAATAAATATACTAAAAGACTTTCAATATCACCAGTTACTACAGAGATGCAAATTAAAACAATGCTGAGATTCCATCTCATTCCAGACGTAATGATTGCTATCAAGAATTCAACCAATAACGAATGCTGATGGGGCTGTGGGTATAAAGCAACACTTCTCCATTGTTGGTGGGAGTATAAACTGGTACAGTTGCTTAGAAATTAGTGTGGAGATTCCTCAAAAAACCAGGAGGTGAGGCTTCATTGACACAGTTATCCTCCTTCTCAAGATCTTTCCAAACTAATTAAAAACATCATACCACAGTGATATATGTACACCTGTGTTCGCAGCAGGACAGTTTGTAATTGCTATATCTTGGAAACAACTCAAATGCCCATTAAGTGATGAAAGGATGAAGATGTGACTTTTTTGCACAATGGAGTACTACTCATCCATGAAGAACAATAAAGGAATAGTTTATAGCTAAATGGATGCATCTAGAGGCCATATTCTTAACTGAAATAAATTTGATGCCCAAGTATAAATATTGCATTGTTCTTCTTCTATGAGAAACTAGAAGTGTAAGTGAAAACCATAGTGTATAATAGATATTGTGAAATAGAAAGAAAATGTTCAAATGGAAAGGGACATGAAGGAGTGGGGGGATGGAAAGGAAAGAAGGGAAAATAAAAAATGAGAAATGAAAGATAAAATGGAAACAAAGCTCTTATAAATAAGAGGGTGAAGAGGCATAGAAGAGAGGGAAGGAGAATGTGACAAGCAAGACTCAAAATATATCATACACAGGTATCATAAATTATATTAGATAAATGTGGCCATCATGTATACCTAAGTTGTACCAATAAATTTAAGTAATGACTAACAAATCAATAATTGAAAATGCTATGGATGAGGCTTGAATTTCCAACATGTTCTAAGGTCTCTTAGATCTCAGTGATGTGATGAGCAGAAAAGCAGGACAACGTATAACTTAGTGAAGAGAGAAATAGAATGCCCTTTGGTGCTGCATAAGACAGGGCAGACTTGTGGAGCCAGGGAGTGGGAGAGAACCTGGAAATGATTAAATACAATAGTGTAGTATTCTGTCTCAACAGAGGGCATTCCTTTTTCATTTGAATATGTAGACATTTGACACACAAACATAACTGGAAGACAGGCAAAAATGTCCTGATGCATTTTAGAGTAAGGAAATGAAGGTATTATCAAAGAAAATCCAAGCTGAACAAAGATGATGGGATGGCAGAATTTAAAGATGTCAGTGTCCAAGAGAAAAGCATAGTTTTTGTCATTTGTGAGATTAAGTTAGAGCCAATAAAGGAAGGGCATGAGGGAGATAGAGAGCAATGGAGTCAAGGGGAATGGGCCCAGGGTATACAGATAGTAAGATTTTAATGTCTTTTCATTCACCCACAGCCATAACACTGAAGCAAGCAAACTTTATTGCACCAGAAGAGCAGCAAAGCTCTAACTGGGATGTCTTTATTCAGCTATCAACTAGCAGTATGATCTTGGCAAATCATTTATCC
The DNA here is from genome assembly GCA_004026965.1 of Petromus typicus. Classification (NCBI taxonomy): domain Eukaryota; kingdom Metazoa; phylum Chordata; class Mammalia; order Rodentia; family Petromuridae; genus Petromus; species Petromus typicus. Next base: position 15,597 of record PVIR01028740.1, on the reverse strand, counting down.
CCTCTGAGCCTCAGGAAAACCTATTGTGAAATTTATAAAAAGTCTCTAGAAAGCCAAAGTATTATTATCAATTATAATAAAATGAGAAGTTGTACTAAACTTCCTTTCAAGTATAAAATCTTATGATTCTACGCAATACAAACAAAAGATAGGTTTAAAATTTGTATGTTATATAATTAAGCTTGTTGAGTGGAGATCTGTATAAAATCACTAATTGAAATTTAAGGCAGTACTGCAAGTGAAGCTCAGGATCTCTTTTATCTCCTGATGAATCTCAAGCACTTAGAACAGTGGCCACATATAGCAGGCAGTAATAAAAACACATGTGATCTGAATGAGTAAACTATTCCCGGGAAACTTGGGACCAAAGTGACATAACTAGTAGTTGTGCCCTCTGTGCATCTCTATGTATTTCTTGTTTTTATGAGTTTTTCTCACTTAGTTCCACTGCTTTGGCAGACTTTAAACAACATTTAGCCTTGCTTTACTCTGTCATTTTAAAGATATTTTCTCAATATCAACTCCTAATTTGTGATTTTCATTTAATCATTTTCTTAAGAAATGTTTGAAACATTTAAATAGCTTATCTTTCAGATTCAGCAGTTATCACCATTCTACATTTTTATTTTAATTTATACCTCTACTATTTTTACTTACACTGGATTATAAATTATTATCTTAAAAATATTGAACCCCATCTAATAAAATAGATCCTACCAATTGTTTTGCCTTCATATATCTTATAATAGTGTACGCATTCATGATATTTTAATTTCTCAAATTTTCAATGAATTTACTGACTTGTAAAGAACTCCCCCAGGGTGCTAATTATTTTATTGTAGCTCTCAACTAACTGCAAAACTTTTAGAGATTTTTCTGTTATGATTCCTTTGTACATAGAGTTTTATGACTGTTTTAATTAGAAAAGGACTTATATCAATCTGGGTTATTGGGTGTAAACATCAAAACTTTCAATGGTTGGTTAAGCAGGAAAGATATTTAACAGATATTAGATATTTGAATAAACCCTTTGGTATGATGAGATTCTCAGGCTTAAAGATTCCTGGACAAGCACAGCATTCAGTGACACGACAAGATGGCTTTGGAAAGAATCCTGCCATCACTGTCTCTGGGTGCAAACAACACAAATTGCCTTATTGATCTTGTGCAATGGGTGCTCAGCTGGTTCCATCAGTGTCCCTGAAAGCCATTATTTCTGCTAGGTTCTTCAGAGAATGGTTTCCACAGTGAATGCTTCCTCATATTTGTCTTCTTTACACAGAAATTCTATCTAGGTGCACTTCATTGGCTGAATCTATGGTAAATTCTTGCAGTCTATCTATAAGAAAGCCTGGAAAAGTGAGTCTCTGGTTCTTACATTAAGAAAGTAAGAGTCAAAGGGAACATTCCTCAAATTCCCGTGTGAAGTTCTGCATGGTTACAAATTATAACATGCACTTATTGAAGTGTCTCTAAATTTAAAATGATCTCCGAAAAAAATTAAATGACCTTCGGAAGAATTTCTACATTATAAAATGAAGAATAGAGCCAATATTTTAACCTCCATACCATAAAAAGTTTGTCCATTTATTCTCAGATTAAATAAAAATCACAAAAATTATTATCAAAAAGTCACATAAAACACTTTTCATGGTTTTAATATATTCTATCTTCTAGATTCTTTCCAAATTATTCAAACTTCTTAGTGATCTTAGAAGTGTTTACCATTTAACAATATTTATTCCTCTTCTTGACTTCTCCTTATACATTTTCTAAACTAGTTTGTATTCTAGCCTTTTGTTGTAGTTGTTGTTGCTAAGAGTAGGAAAAGTTTATTGAGAAAGACTTCTGCCTAAGAAGGACAGAAGGCAGACCTGATTGTGGGTAACTCAGGGACCCTGCTTTCCAGGGGGATATTTACAGAGCAAAGCCACAAGGTAAGGAGGGTTCAAAGTGGGGTCAACCAGTAAGATTTTTAAAAGGTGGAGATAACTATGATGAACCAATAAGATTAATACTGATTAAAGGGGAATCCAATGAGAAAGCAACTCGTATGACATGTATACAACAAAGATTTCCAGTGTGGGATCTTTTATGGAAAGGATGGGCCAGGTCTCCACTCTCCCCAAGTGAGTGATACCTATTTTTTTAAAATTGATTTTAATGGCACATTTTATATACACAACATGATTACACTCAATATTTAGAATTTGTACCTTTATATAACACAATTTAATTCTCATTTTCCCATTCTCCTGTTTACCCTATGACCCTCCTGCCCCTAAATACATAAGCTTTGCTTCTTTTTTTTTGCCTTCAAATTTTTTCTTTCCCTTTTTTACTTGCCCCTACCCCCTTTTCTCTTTAAATATTTTCTATTTCACAATATCCACCATACATTTTAGATTGATATCTATTCATAACATCAATCACTGCTACTCATCCCGCACCAGAAGTGGTAATTTCATTTATAATGCTAAAAATGTCCTTCTAAATTGGCTCCTTGATTGTCTTTCAGATTGCCTCCTTGATTGTCTTCCACATGGGTTTTGAGAGTCAGCTCTATCTACCTATAATATATATAATTAGCTTACCTATCTAAAACACTCCCCCCTTTGAAGAAGTACCTAAATGCTGTGAGGGGTCAGTAGGCAAAGACCATTCTGGCTACTTCTGGATGAAGAGGGCCATAATTGATATTGACAGTCAGAGTTCATCTACAGAGGGTCTGTCTAAAACTCCTTGATGGGCTCCAGGAGTCTTTATCTTGGGTAAGTGTATAGATTGGAGTCTGGAGGAGACAAAGACAAAGAGACAGTTAATACATGGGCCTCTGGCACTAAGAGAACTATTGTAGCTACTGTTCTGAGGCACATGGCCATCTCTTGGGTATGAAGCCTAACTCATGGCTTAGGTACCATACAGTCTGTTGAGCAGGTCCTCAATGCTGGCACTTACAGAGCCATGCCTCACCTTTCATCAACATACAGACTAAACTTGTGTTCTATCAGCTAGTTCAGTGCTGAGGCACTTAGAAACACTTGTTTGAGTTTCTGAAAAGCAACCTGGGCATCTGTCTTTATACAGGACCCACACTTGCCTATTAACCATATAGGAGTCTGGTATAGAAGGTGTCTACTCTCTGAAAGCCTAAGAAGGACTGATAATAAGCCTATCTTAAGTTATCAGCTATACAACAGGTGGAGAAAGAATATCCCTTTACCTTCTAAGATTGCCTACAAAAGGCATTAGTAAAACATACATCCCTAGCTCCTGACTTGGTAGAAGAATGGATTGTTATTAAGGATAAGTTTATCACTGTCAGCCCCAAGATATTAGGAAAAAACTACAAAAGATGGCTCTTGGTCCATAGCTCACTTGAGACTTTAATGAGAATTGTCTCCTCAGTATTTTCTAATAGAGCTCCGGAGGAGGTCAAGGACAGGAAACAGGAACCAAGAAAAAGCAACAGCCTTAGCAGCAGCTCTTAGAGAAGAGCTCAATAACCCAGACTTTCTGCTGCCATTGCCAAAAAGAGCTGCAATGAGAGGCCCCCTGAACCAGGCCCTATTTGTTAAGGTGACCACTGGAGAGCAGACTGCCTTCTGAAGTGAAGGGCCCAGAGATCAGACCTATCATCTGAGCTGGTTCAACAAGACTGAAGGGGCCCAGGGAACTCTTTTTCTTCTCCCTCTGGCCAGACTGTCATCTCCATGGAGAAGCCCCAGGTAATCATGTCTATAGAGGGAAAAGAAGTAAGACTACTGCTGGATACTGGCGCCTGTCTCCACCCTTCTCTCTAACCCTGGCCTCTGTTTCAGCCTCCATATATCAGTGAGAGGAGTCACTGGAGAAAAGGTAACTCTAGCCAATTTTTAATGAACAATTTGCCCTACAGTTTTCTCTCATTTATAAAAAAAATGTTTTCTAGGGCCGGAGATTTAGCTCAGTGGTTCTGGTGCCTGTCTTGCAAGCACAAGGACCCGGGTTTGATCCCTGGTAACCACATACCATACTGGGTGTGGAGACTCACACCCAGCAGCAATCAGTACCACATACCACAGTGCCAGGTGTTGTGGCTCACGCCTGTAATCCCAGCACTCGGGAGGCAGAGGTAGGAGGATTGCTATGATGTGAGTTTGAGCTCAGGGCCAGCCTGAACTACAAAGCGAGACACTGTCTAAAACAAAAAAAAAAAGTTTTCTAAAGTATGTGTGCTTTTCTTGATAAGGAAGGATGCATTTCAAACGCTATGAAAATATGCTGCTAACTGATTTACATTTACTCACTCCCCAGGAACTTCGTAATTATAAGGCATGTTGAAATGCTTTTTTTTAAATGAATATGGTAAGCCATTTACTTTCTATTTTAGAAAAAAGAAAAAAGGTACATTAAAGAAATAAGACGTTCATTCTTATGGATTTATAAAGATATTACATAGCATTTATAATTCATGTCAAATTTCTTTAGTTTTGTCGTACAGGACCCATCACGTTTCTTTCTGCCATGTGCTGAGATCTGACTCATTCCTTCAAAGGAGGTTTGGATTATAAGTTTCATTTCAAATGACAGACAGAATGCTTTAAATTTTTTGGCCAAATATTAAAATATTTATTATATGTCATCTGGAATAATAAAATATATACACAAAAATGTCATTGTAGAAAATATTTTTGCATATAAAATAATTTAGACTGCCTTTCCACTCAATGTATATATACCATGAAGCAACCACAAAAAATTTCTCTCTCAGTTGATTTTCTTTTCTGTATCATTAAAATAGCAAGCTCAACTACTTACACAATAATCACTGGTATAGTTATTTTAAATGGTTTAAGTGCTTGAGTTGTCCTCTTTACTTTAAGAGCTATAATTTCAGTTCAGCAAAAATGTACTACCCACATGTTTGATGGCTTGGACTACAATGAGCGATTAGCCAAAATCTGTTTTATACTGTTGATAGTTTCGGGAGGTGGGTGGGAGGGGAAACTTTTTGTTTTATTTTTTTTTTTTTCATCAGTGAATGCCAGTGAAATATTTAGAAAATAGAGGTCAAACTAAATGTCAGTGTAAAATTTAAGTAAGACCACCTTTATTCTACATATTGGTGTATGCTTCTGCACCTAACAGAATTTCATGATCATAAAAGGTCTAAATATTTTGCAAGATTTTACTGATAGTCTGAGAAAAAAGTATTACAATATCCTTCCCATAAAAATGTTAAGGGCTTATTTTGAAACAAACAAGTGAGATTTACAACTTATAATAAACACTGAGAGAGGTGGGAGAGCAAAAAGCAGGAATTAAAACAGTTTATATTAGTTTTCTATTGTTGTGAAACAAATTTCCCTGAGTTTAACATCTTAAATGGCATTCATTTATTATCCTACAATGTCCATAGCTCAAGAATTCAGTCACAAAGCAGTTTGCATCACAAGTCTGCATCCAAAGTGTCACCCAGACTACGTTCTCTTCAGAGGCTCCAGTAGGAGAGGATTTGCTTCCACCTTCCCTAAGGTTGTTGGAAAGACTCCTTTCCTTATGGTTGAACTCATGGCAACTGTATTCTACATGCCTGGCAAGAAAGTGAAAAAGCAATCTCATGAGAGATTTATATACAAATCAGCGAGGCATATCCCATTTTCATTTTCATTGTCTGTTGGTTATAAACAAGCTCCAAGTTCTGCTGCATTTCAAGGAGAGGAGACAATACAGGATATGAACATGACAGCTGTCAAGCTCCTAAGTTGAAAAATTAGAGGTTTCATTCAGATCTTAGAATTCTGCCTACTGAACTAGTTGCATTATCTTAACAAATGCTAGTGAAGTCTAAGGCACAGGGTTTATACTAGCCAGACCTTGATTAACATACTTATTGAACTTCACAACTGCATGGTTAATGTGAGATTCCCAAGTGTTGTAAGGATCTAAAAGAAACATGGTAAAAGTCTTTCTTAACTATGCAAAATATAGAGGAGCTAGTATATGCCACATATGCAGCCATCAGAAACAAAAAGTTATAATGCCACCTAGATACTTTGGGAAGACCATGAAAATTTGTTATTCCTTTTTAAAATACAGACATTCCTGGGAAAGTAAAAAGATATATTCTTTTCAGTTAGAACCAGCTTATAGTTAGTTGTGACTAACTTATAATAGGGATCTCAAAACAGACTAACTGAAACAAAGATATATTTTCCAAAAATTAATTCTACTTGCAGAAAAACTGCTATGGTGTAAATGTACTCCAACAAATTTTATGTGTTGGAAATTTGGTTCATTGATGCAGCAATGTGGAAAAGTCAGACATTTATGAGGTGATTGAATCATAAGGGCTCTGCCCTTTTGAATGAATTGATCCATTCATACATTAATGGATTAATATGAGTGGCTTAGTATAAAATGAACTCTTGCTGGCACGCTTTCTTTGTTTCATTACATAATATCTTATGGTACATTGTCATACACCAAGAAAGCCCTGATCAAATGAGTAGTTGCTGAAACCATGCACTTGGATTTCCTAGCCTCTGGAATTTTGAGATAAATAAACCTCAACTCTGTAAATAACCAATCTCCGGTATTCAGTGATAGTAATAGAAAATGGACTAAGACAATGGTCAATACAGTGTTTCCAATTGCTGTGTTCTTGACTGACCAAAAAATTACTTCTATTTACACTGTAAAATTTGTAGCAATTTAGGTTGAATTAGAGTTCATCAGCTTTTACTTTTTCTTTCAGTGCTAGTGATCAAACCCAGGGACTATATGCAGGCTAAGCAAGCACTCTACAATTGAACTACAACTCTGCATTATTTAATATTTTGAAGTATTATTTTAATTAATGTAATTCAGCTCAGGTTTCATTTTCAATTTGGTGTATGCATTTTAAGACAGCACCTTTGCAACAGAGTCATCAGTCTGATTCAGTTGAGCCTCCTTTTCTTGCATCATTTACATTTAGTATATGTGCTGCCAAAGCAAGCACTGTTCACATTTAAATGTTAAATACTTTTCAACTGCTTAGTAGGAGACAATTTTCCAATGGTCTCTATGTTTATGTAAATCTTCTAAACAAGACAACACAGCCCTTGCACTGTACTATTTTTCAAAGGATACTTATATAGTAAACAGTATCTCCTTTCTTGAATAAAGGATAGAGGTGTTGCTTTCCCTTTTAAAAGATTCAGATCCCTCAAGTTTAGTGTTCTCCTTAATGAGATCCACTGTGTGTGCAAGTATAACTTAACATCATCACCATCACCTTGTGAGAACTGGGATGTGGGGAACAGATATGTTGATAGTCTAGCTGCTGCTATTTCTTTATGTAACAAATTGTCCATTTCTTTTTTTTTCCTGTATTTAGTTTATCAGTACATTTTAAATATACTTTATGATCACACTCAACATTGAAGATTTATACCTGTACATGTTATATATTGATTGTCATTTTATTCCATTCCCCTGTCCTCCCTAAACCCCCCATCCCTTATATACATGTTTGTTAACATTTTTTTTAATTATCAAATTTTGTCTTTCCTTTCTTCACTTTGCCCTACCAACCCTTTTCCTTTTCTCTTTGAACATTTCATTCCTGTTTCACCATACTTATCATACATTCTGGAACTCATTTACATCTTCAGTCTCATATACTGGAGAAATGCTCTGGTATTTACACCTCTCTCTTCTATTTATTTTACTTATGAGTATGGACTCAAGGTACATCCACTTAATATAAATGTCTTTAATTTATCATTCTTTGTGGCAGAGTAATACAACACTTTATTTTTTTAAAAAAACACTTCATATTTCCTTTATCCAGTCTCCAGTTGATGGACATTTTGACTATTTTCAAAATTTGGCTATTACAAATTGTGCTGCTATAAACATAGATGCACATGTGTTGTTGCTGTGGTATGATTTTTAAAATTCTTTCAGATATATACCTAGCAGTGAAATAGTAGGATCAAATGGGACCTCTAATCCTAGCTATTTGAGGAATCTCCACACTGATTTCTATCAGTCTACATTCCCACAAACTCTGAAGAAGGGTTACTTTCTCTCCCACCAGCATTTGTTGTTGTTGCTTGATTTCATGATAGCAGCCATTCTTTGTGGAGTGAGATGCAATCTTGGTGCTGTTTTCATCTGGATCACTTGAATGACCCAATGATGTTAAAAATTTATTCATGTTTCTTCTCTGCCTTTACTTCTTCATCTGAAAAGTGTATATTCATTTCAGATCCCCATTTTTGAGTTGGATCTTTAAATTGGGGGGCTCATTTTTAAAATTCTTTAGATGTTCTAGATAGTAGCCCTTTGTTTGAGAAACAGCAGGTAATTTTTTTTTCCCAAATTGTAAGTTGTCTTTTCCCTCTGTTGGTGGTTTCTTTTATTGTGCAGAAGCTTTTTAATAAGATGTGGTTCCAGTTGTTGATACTTTCTGTGAGTTCCTGTGCTGCTGACACTCTGTTCATAAAGTCTTTCCCTACACCAATATCTTCAAGAGTTCTACCTAACTTTTCTTCCAGTACATTTAGTGTTTCTGTTTTAATATTTAGAACTTTAATCCACTTTGATTTCATTTTAGTTCATGGTGAAAAACAGAGTTTTAATGTTTGGAAGTTTGAAACCCAGTTTTTCCAGCACAATTCATTGAAGAGGCTCTTTCCTACAATTAGAGTATTTGGCTCTTTTGTCGATTATGAAGTGGCTAAGTATGTCTGGAGTAGTTTCTATATCTTCTAGTCTGTTCCACTGATGCTCAGGTCTGTTTATTTGCCAGTGCCATGCTGTTTTTATCACAGTGACTTTGTAGTATAATTTCAAGTAGGGGATTGTGATACTCCTTACCATATCCTCGTTGCCTAGAGTTGCTTTTAGTATTATAGGTCTCTTTTGATTACAGATGAAATTTTGGATTATTTTCTCTAGTACTGTGAAGTATTCTGCTGGGATTTCAATTGAGATAGCATTGAATCTATGTAGTAGTTTTGGCAGTGTTGCCATTTTGATGATATTGATTCTTCCTACTATGGAACTAGGGATGTCTTTCTATTTTCTGATGTCCTCTTTGATCTCCTTTTTCAGAGTGCTCCAGGGTGTTTTTTTTTCTTTGAAACAGGGTTTCACTTTTGTAGTTCTGGCTGGCCCTGAGCTCAGCCTTGAACTCACAGCAATCCTCCTGCCTCTGTCTCGCTTGGCACTGTGGTATGTGGTGCTGATTGCTGTTGGGCGTGAGTCTCCACACCCAGTATTGTGTGTGGTTACCAAGGATAAAACCCGGATTCCATCTGGGTTCTGGCTACAATATCTCAGTTGAGCTCCCTGGACTCCTGCTGGCTTGAACTCTGCAAGGTTCTACTGTAGGTATAAGACACACACACCTCTGAAGCGAGTCAAAGGTCCTGTAGGTGGAGCTGGCCTGACACTCACCAATGGCTGTAGTCCACAGGTTTTCTTTATTCTTCCAGTGGGTGTTTTTGTTTCGTGGCTGTAGTCCACAGGTTTTCTTCATTCTTCCAGTGGGTGTTTTTGTTTTGTGGCAGATCGTAAGTGAGAATGGTGGGTGCACAACAGGGCAGCTGTGGTGTGGTGATCTGGAAGCAGGTGCTCTTCTCAGAGAAGACTGTCCCAGCTCTTAACAGTGGGTTTTGTGTCCTCCTGTGACTTTGCTTTGTGGATCTTAATCCCTTTTCCATGCACCCTCTGGCAGTTGGGGTGGATCTTTCATCCCCCAGGACAGTGAATGAGACTTCCTTACTTGACTGGTACACATCCTCTGTCATTTTTTATATGTTAATAACAACAGCTGCTGCAGTCCAGTGTGTCCATTACTTTGTTCCACTAGTGCATTTCCCCACAGAGGCCCATGGTTCATCAGAAGTCACCGTATACCTGCCAGTTCAACAGCTGTCCCTTTACTGAGTCGGACTCTGGTGGGGGGTGGGAGCACTAGTTGGTAGTCCCTTCCTTTGCCTTAAAGACGCTCTCTTCACTCTCTTTGTATGCGTTGATTCTTGCCTCAGATCCTCCCTGAGTCCTGGGGACCCACTTCCTTCCTTCTTTTCCTCCTCAGGCTGCTCAAATCATTCATTTTTGACCTAGGAGTTTTATGTCTTCCATTTTCATCCATGAAATTCTGTGAGACTGAATTATTAGATTCCAAATGGAATAAAATCTCACACAGTACCTAGTTCCTGACACCGTGTAAAATGCATACAAAATGTTTATTTTATCATTTAAAAACTCCATAGTATGAGATAATTGCAAAATTTAAAAGAACTGAATTTAAAATATGTTAGATGAGAAAAACTTCTCTATTTTGGTCCTTCAATCTTTTATATTTAAGGCATATTCAACACTTGTAATTTGGAATACATAAATAATTATTTTCCTGAAATGTCATATATCCAAAGTATTAAAAATTTAGAATACATTAAGCTATAGCTATCTGTGATAAAAGTGGTAAAACATCTGCAGAGAAACCAAAACTAGACTCAATAAAATATTTGCTCTAGTAACTTAGAGTGCAGAAAAATTTCCAAAAGCTGGTAATATATCCCAGCCAATTTGAATTACTATAAAGTTTGTAAATGTTCAAGTAATATTATATTTAAAATAATTTGCTAGTTGGCAAATTTCTCATTCATTGACTTGATTGAACTAATGGCAAACAATGAATGCAGGAAGGTTCAGGGAACTTGAGAGACAAGGGTATAAGCAGAATTGTGGAGGAATAAGCCACTGACCTCAACTGCAAAGCTTAATCAAGAACACCAGCCTGAGGTGAAAGGAATTTTAATGGACAGATAAGAGTTGATCTCAGCATTTCTCAAACGAAGCTTGCACAAAGTGATGTCCTTATCAAATTTGATTACATTTAGTAGGTATCTAATAATTAAGAACTGGGACTTTATTGACCTGAGTTCAATATCTAGCATTTAAAATTTTACTTGACCTCTCTAAGCCTCAATTTTCCCATCTTAAATGTAGAAATAATCACATATGTATTTTTCAAGGATGTTGTGAAGGTTAGTTGTAAAATGAATTTAATTGCTTAGCAAAATACTCATCACATACAAAGTCCTTAGTGAATAGCAATGGGTATTACTGAGGATTTTTTTGAAATAGAATTTCAGAATACTTTATAAAATACATTTATTCCTTCATTTTTGTGTTTTGATCACTTTTTCTTACACGTTTTTGTAGGAACATACAAAGATATGACACTTTCTAAAGAGCTGGGTTAATATTGGGATTGATATGTTTTAAAGAGTCCAGGTACAGTGTACTACTTTCCAAATGCTTAAGTTTTGGCAGAACAACAAACTAATTTTGAAAAGACTGTGTTCTTTAGTTATTAAACTTCTATATATTAAAAAGAGATTAATCCATACAATGTTTTTGATCCATTTTACACTTAATAAAAATCTGGTGTTGTAGAAAGTATTTGATGTTCAAAGAGCTATTACTTCCCATCGTTTTTATAAAGTACTTTTTCTTTTGTCTTTTTGGAAGTTAAGTTACATGAAAAATTAACTTTCTCCTGAAAAATATCTACATTATTTTAAACATTCAATGTTGCAAAGCCAAGTAAATAGTGGGACTCATTATCTGTTAAGTTAAATGTATTGTCTTTGTCAGCATCAATGTCAAATAGAATGTGATTTAAAAAGAGAAGAATACCTTCTGGTGCATCCTACTTCCTTCTCCCAGGTGCAAACTAGCAGAAATTGAAGTAAGTCTGAAGCATTATTATTACTGTTTCAGTTACTGCTTGTATTAGCTTTCCTATCTCTGAGAAAAAAATGATCAGTACACACAACTTATGGGAGGAGAAGTTTCATTTGATTTACAATTTTCAGAGGATTCATTTGTGGTCAGCTGGCTACAAGGCAGAGACGCAGTGGTAAAAGTGTCTGGAGAGGAAAAGCTCCTCATCTCATGACAACCAGAAAACAGAGAGAGAAGGGGGCAGCTGGGGAAGGATGCCCCCATGATAGGCCTCTTCCAACCAGGTCCAACCTCCCAACAGCACCTTCAGTTGTAAACTCATCAGTGAATCAGTTCACAGTGAATACAGTGCTTCTGTGATCCAGTCACCCTCCAATAAGCCCCACCTCAGAAAAGATAAGGTTTTAGGGGACGTTTTAGATCAAAATCATATTACTACTCTATCAGCTACAATTTACTGAGCACCTATGTATGATGAATACCTCATGTATGTTGAATTTCAATTGAATCCTCATAATTACGATACAAATAGTATCATCACCTTTCACTGATGAGGAAGCAAACTTAGAGGATTTAAATAATTTGTTCATGGTGGGAGAAAAAAAATGGCAGAGCAGGTGAGTGTTAGTGGCATATCTTGTCCAATACACTGTGTGTGGAGTCTGGAAATCAACAACCCAGGCAGGAATCAACAGCCTTCCCAGGGCTGTTGTGGGTAGAGGGTGTGGAAACCCCAAGGGAACTGACAGAGGAGAAGAACAAAATAGGATCCATTACTGCAGAAGTAGCTCATGGCAGCAAGCCGTTGCACAGTGGAACAGCTGTGTACCTGACTGGGAGAGAGGCAGCAAAAAAGGGTGTAGGGATAAATAACAAAGGGAAAAGGAATGTGATAGTATTAAAAAAAAGGAAACAAAGCTTATGTATATAGGAGGTGAGAATTGCAGGTTATGTGGGGGAAGGAGAAAAATGAGAGTCAAGTCATGTCATATTCTGGTACAAACTCTCAATGTTCAATGTGATCAGGATGTGTATTCACAATGTACTAATAAAGATTTGAATAAAACAACAACAATAACGACTTTGCTGCTCTCTGTGAAGTCCTGATCCAAGACAGCTTCAGGAGAACCCTATCCATCAGAGGCAGGAGCGAGAGCAGGAGACATTGTTCTCCTGAGCGGCCGGGCAGCCTCAGCAGTATGTGGTGAGCTGGAATAGCACATAGTCCTGTGGATCAGCAGCAAGCAGACATGGATGCCATTTGTTTCAAAAGGCTCTGGGCTTGAACTCTGACAACAGAACAGCCCAGTGGTCACTCAACTGTCAGTGCCCCAGAGCGGGCCATCTGGATACAATAGACTGCTGGCATTTGGACAGCTGACTGGGTGATTGTCCTGAGAAGTAGAGACTGGGACCACCTAGACTACATCCGAGTGACAGCCAGAAGCCACTCTTAGCCCTAGCTACAAAAGCCCTAGAGGCTTCTTCCTGCTCTGCAATCAAAGGTGTGGGAGGCAAACAACCTCAGCCAGCAGGTGGATGAGGGCGCCCTGATTCCCACCCTTCTCCCTGCCCCACATGAGACTATGAAATGGCATGAAGAAGAGGAGAGTATGCAAGGTCATGATGAAGTTAATTGGGCACCAGCTTTGGGCTGGTTCCAGCTGAAGATGCCACAGCACCTGGGGGAGCATAGTGAGCACAGCCATGGTGGCAAGTCCTGCACAAGGTGCCAGAGGGACACCTGGAAGGCTGCTGGCTGAGGCGTGGCTCTAAACCACAACTTGTGACGTACTGATCATGCTGCAGACTCCATGGGGTGGCACAGTGTCCTTTCAGGGTGTCTCAGGCAGAACTGTGGACACCAGAGGCATTTTGTTATTTGTCTTTTTCTTTATTTGCTTGATTTATTTTCATTTTTCTGCCCAGTTGGGATTGTTGGAGGAGGAGGGTGTTTAGGTTTTATACTTTTATCATTATTCGGTCTTATGGATTTTCTTTCTTTCTTTCATTCACTATCTCTTGATTTTATGTTATTTTTATGTGAGCATACAGTATGTCCTATTTTTCTGATGTGCTTCAAAATTCTTTTGTTTTTTACTTTATTCTTTCTCTGTTACCCTCTTCTGAAGTTTTCCAAAGATAAGGCATTCATCCTTTGCCCTCTAGCCTTGCTTCTGCTATATTTCTCTTTAATTTTTTATCTTTTTTCCCTTTCCCTCTTATATCTGCACTCCACAAAGTAAAAAACACTCTACTAAAGAAAAAGAGACTGCATAAAATTTCCTGGTTTATGTTGGAGTTTGTTATTTAAAGGTGGAGGTTACTCATACAGTTGAGTACCAAATTAATAATTATCACACTCTGTCAGTTGTTGGGCTGTGCTCTATGTTATTGTTATTGCTAACTGTACTACTTTAGCTAAGGTGTCATATCTGTTATAATAAATTGTTCTTCATTGTATGACAACACTGTGATTGTGTGGGGTCACCACAATCATCATAGCCCAGTACCAAAGGACTGGTTGCTGAATCAGATAGATAATACATTCTCATCCATAATAAATTAGGAAGGTACAACCTAGAGAAAGACACAAAGACCAAGAGCCAGCTACACCTAGAAGATGTCGCCAAGAAATAAGCATTTCCTAGGAAAACCTTGATACTAGCAATAAGGCAATCTACCATAAGAAATCTTTAAGATAAAATAAAGAAAATAAAATGCAATAAAATAATAGAAAACTACAAGAAATAAAAGAGAAATGCAATTTTAGACATTCAAGTCACCCGGGACAAGTCTAGAGGACAATGGGATGGAAAAAAAAAAATCAGAAGCCACCCACCTGAACTTTCTCAAATGATAGCAGTAGAAGTTAAAAATAGATGGATAATGCTAGGGAAAAATAATCTCTCAGGTAAAAACGTGAAATAGCAATACAAACAATGAACATGTTCAGTGAATCTAGACACAGATTAAAAAACAATAGAGGAATATAGGAAAACAATGAAAATCATTAATGCTCAACATAGGCAAAAAGTGGAATCTATGAAACTTTCAAACAGATACTGAAGAGATAAAATATTTCACTGGAAGTATATCAGATCTATAAGACAGGTCTGCAGTTAGTGACAAAGAAAAGATTCTATAAAACAGCAAGGGAACATGAAACACCAAACCAGCAGCTACAAGATGATGCAAAGAAGAACATAAGTTTGAGCAGAGTCATAAATCTTTGATCAGAGATCTGAAACCTTTTCAGAAAAATAATGGTAGAAAATTTCACGAGCATGGAAAAAATTTGATATACAAATTACCGATGAATACACAACTTCAACTAGCTATAACAAAAATAAATTGATGCCAAGGTATATAATAAGATCACAAAAATTCAGTACAAGAACAAAATACCACAAATTGTTAGATAAAAGAAACAAGTCACCTATGAAGAAAAGCCCATTAGAGTCACAGCAGATTTTTAAATAAAAACCCTCAAGTTAAGGAGAGCTTGGAGTAAAGTATTACAAAACCTGAAAAAAATCCAACACAAACTGATTAACACTGCAAAAACTCTTTCAGAATCAATGAAGAAATAAAATACATTCATGACAACTGAAGGAATTAATGACCAACAAATCAGTTTTACAAAGTGTTCAGAAGGACAGTGTAGAGTGAGAAAACAAAGGCCACAAGTCTAAGAATACTAACAGAAAGAAGTAAGAAGGCAGAGAAAGTAGTTAAACAGACAGGTAAACAAGAGCAGGAAAAATAATATGACAAGGGTAAGCCAATACATATCAGTTATAAACATCAACATCAACGGCCTCAATTCACCAATCAAAAGAAACAGACTGGCCAAATGGATCA